>JAWWES010000048.1:3565452-3588592 GCA_035583135.1 Lophotriccus pileatus
CCCACCCTCACAGATAAGATACTCCACTGAAAGCAGAGCAAGCTGCTCTTTTTTTTTCTTTTCTTTTCTTTTCTTTTCTTTTCTTTTCTTTCTTATCAAACTGTTTTAAGCAGACAAATGTTATCTTCATGCCACTGAATTCAAAATATTCTGGAACTCCAGCAGTGGAGACAGGAATACATCATATTCCAACTGCTGCATCACTGGCTTAGAAACATTCTCTGACATCCTACATTGCTTGGAAATCTCACAGTTTTGAGCACAGGAATGTCACCAAATCTTTAAAAAGCCTTACATTATTAACCACACTACAGTGGTCAGTAACCTTCTGTGTAAATTCAGCGTGAAAACAACATCATAAACATGCTTCAAGGTTGTTTCTCTTCACAAGAATGTTCTGAAGGTTGTCTGCAAACCCACATTGTACATTAAAGCTGGATTTTCAGTTCTATGGGAATGCTTCATATTTACATCAAGAGTCACTTACCTTTTTCTGTGCAAGTAAGACAGGAAAGAAACTTTGGTCAGGCATTTGTATTTTCCATGTAAAGAAAACATCAATTCCCAACTTGCACATTTAGGGTTACTGGAAGCAAACCAGCATAGTATGGACAAAACACTAATAACTGCAATTTAGCTCTCACCTTTCAAGCTCTTTGAGTCCTTAGAATCACTCAGAAAGAATAACATAACTTATTAACTTAATTGTTCTATAAATAAGAAATCAAAATATTTCCAATTGGAATAGGATATTAAAATTACAGTAGAACAACTATTTCAGTAGGAAAGGAATAAAACCAGTTCTATAAAAAAATAGGAAAACATACAGTGGGAATACAGTCATGTATAATTTTAAATTTTTTGTCTTATTTAAATTAATGTGGATTGAGCCAAAACCATCAGCGAGATGGCCACGGAAAATAGAATCACTTATTTCCCACAGAATAAATGTAATGTGAAAATGTGCAGAATAGGCTCAACCCTGTCTTCCTGGCAATTGCTCAAACCTACTCTAGTCATTATATGTACTTTCTTTTCTAAACCCTGATGAAAACATATTTGATAAGGAAGACAAAGCTGCATTTCCTCCTGAGTATGAATTTGTGAGAGAATTCTTTTAAAAAATATTATCTATTCTACTAAACACATAAACTACTTACTTGAACTCTCTGAAATTTGACACAATGACATAAGGAAATATTTCTGATAGAATGCCTTGCCACATCACAACTTATAATAAATAATAAAGAGAGTTTAAAAAGAACTAACCACAAATATACATGCAGAACTTACAAATACAGACAAAAATCCCGTCTTCCAAAAAATAGTCCAGTCTCGGTCAACACCCACTGATCTACAGGAATTTGGTGACAGATATTCCTCCTCCAAGGTGCCTGGACTGGAAAGTCCTCAGAGTTTGCTTCTCCACTTCATTTGTCTGCAAAAGCGTGGTATGTGCTGATTTCCAGAATCAAGGGAAGTTCACCAGAAGACAGAATAGAGCAATAAGATAATTAAGAACAATTCTGGAACCAGAAGCATCAGTGGCTTCTATTCCCAGAGGTTTAGCAGAGCTCTTTACAAGAATTGCAGTGAGTTGCTGTTGTTTTTTCCTCCCTTTTAATTGCATTTAGTAATGGATGTTCTTCTCCAGATTTCCTCTTCGTAAATACACTCAACTTTGCAAAAAAACACTCAAACCACCAAACAACAATTGTTTCTGTGGGTCACAATTTCATTTCAATTTATGAAACTTTGTAAAATGTGCCACAGGGATCTTTCTGGATATCTTTCTTGGGTGGCTGATTTAAAGAGAAGTATTTTAAAGATAAGCTGATTCAGAACACAGCTGAGCAAGAACCAGTGGCAGAAAGTTCTAAAGCCTTCCCATTGTTCCACATTCCTACTATGTTTTATTTAAATTATATATGTAACAGTCAACTCCTAAATATTAATTAGGAAAAATATCTAATCCAGGATGGATCTAACACCCTTAAAAATTAGGAACTGTGTCAAATATTGTTAAATATATAATTTAAATATGATCTTTCTGACAAAAACTGATTTAGAGAAAGAATTTTTCCAGAGGCTGGGCTGACAGGCTGGGAGCAACCCCCAAGCCTCCTGAGGTTTTGAGTGGATTATGAAATTATTTAATGAAATTATTTGTGCTAGGTTTTGCAAAAGGCAGCTGCCTTTCTAGTCCTGCTATCTATCTATCCATAGACGTATAAAAGAATTATACATTTGCTTATTTAATAGGAAACTAATTATGCAGCTTAGAACACCCTACGGCATTGCACCAAATGGAGCAACAAACCTATTTATTAATGCATAAATCTAGATTACCAACGAGGCAGGTCCTCAGACGCTGCTCCTGGAGCTTTGCTGAGCAGAGCCTCTCACTCAACATCACAATTAACTCCTTCACCATTTCCAAAGGACTCAGTTGGAAAACTCCATGGAGCAGTGGAGGGTCTCCCTTATTCAGTCTCTGGTTTCTTGCTGCTGCCTTTTGCTAAATGTTCCTTCTCCCTCTTCTCCCATTCCAGCATCAGCTCCTTTCAGTCTCACTGTGCTCCCATGGATGCACTTTGGGAACTTTCTGCTGCTTCCTGATGCCTCCTTCAGCAGCTCCTTAGCTTGTGTTTTCTGGGAAGATGTTACTTCCTTCTCCACTGCTTTTTGCAATACTTGTTGGACATCTCATACTCCATCTCAGCAGGGACATGGTTCTTAGGAGATGTGAGTGCTTGTTGAAATAATTCACTAATAAGCAAGAAGGAATTTATTCCTTTTCCTTGGGCCTGCCTCCAACACGCTGCAAAGGCTTTGTGCAACTTCTGTGCTTGAGAGGGATTTTTACCCACTAAGAGCACTCTCTGTCACTGCAAATGGAAAACCATCAGCAGATGTGCCACAGATCCTGAAGATGAATCCAGGGCTGGCCTGCAGCTCAGAGACAGCCTTGCCTTGGCAAACAGAACCTCAAACCAGACCATGACTTACCAGTTCCTGGAAACAAATGTCACTTGATCCCATGGGTAACAGGGCACAGGAACAGTATTATCAGCTCTTTCCAGTTATTCAATAAAAATGAAAGCAGAGGGGAAACAACATGTAACAAATCTAGGCTTTTCTTTAATCTAGTCTACACTTTCTCTGTAATTCCTTCATATGCCAACAGTTGCCTAAACATGGCATGGAACAGATGCACAGAGAGAGGGAGGGAGCTGGAAATTCAGCATCTCTGTAATTAAAATCTCAGAGCTCAGCACAGCTTTTGACTATAAAAATGTCAGTCCTCATGTTGCTAATGAACAAGATAGGAATCCATGGCCATATTTCAGTGGAAACACCAGCTGCCTACTAATGAAACTGTATCTAGATAACACGGGAACGTCTTCCTTGCTTCCCAGTGTCATCTGAGCAGAAGAAGTGTACATGTATCTTGGTTTAGTCTGAAACCAGAAAATGTTTTCACATTACAATAAAGAGTAAGGGAAGAAATAAAGTCTAAGAGCATTACACAGGGGACAAAACCATGGAAATTTTAAGGCAACGCATATGAGCAATACCCAATATTAAAACCAGATTAGTCTAGCTAATTGATTAAAGTTTAATTTGACACAATACAGGAAGGGCAGAATTAGAAACACCTTCAGATCAAATACACTAAAACAGCTCCTCCACTTTATCTCAAATTCTGATTGTTTCAGAGAGGCTCTGGTCCAAAACCTGTGTGTCAAACAAAGAAAAGAATTACTTCTCACCCTATAAAAGCATTTTGCACTGGCTGTAATCCCTGCACTCCAGGAGTCTCCAGTCACGGGACCAGCCTAGTCATGCCTTTGACCTTAGTCCACTGCACCCAAACAGAGTAGAAACAAACAGAATGGAAACAACCTTCCATGTTTTATTTTCATTATTTTGTCGATGTTCAAGCCAAGGTATCATTCCGTCTTCTACAGAGACAACATGCAATCCATGAAAACTGGCATCTGTTCCATGCAGGAGCCACCAAACCCCCCCAGACAAGGCTGACACCCTGGTCTGCTGGTCTGTATATTGTGAGACAGCTTAAGGGCAAGAAGTCTCTAATGAAAGCATCAGACTGAGTTAGAGCTACTCCTCTCTCCTAGGCCTTCCAAACATATTCCTACCAGGAAAATGAGCCTCGCGTGAAGTACCATTTTATGCAGAAAGTTAATGGATCTCTCCCAGTCACTCAGACAAATGTAATGTGGTAATTACTGCTCATTGCACAAATGGGAATGACAGAGCACCGAAATGTGCAGACCCAGAAGGAGAATTGGACATTAAATGCAGGGTTTTTTTCCCTCCGTAATGAGTGAGATTGCATGTGGGATAAAAATGAAAAGAAACACTTGTACAGTCAGGAAGAAAACAGAAGCTCCATCTCAGGCCCTTCCAACCAACCACTTTATTTCCTGTGGAACATCACCATGGCAGCCCCCACGGCAGCATCGACATCCTTCCCGTAAACCACGGGGAATGGAAAAGTCCTTTCCACTTCCTGCCTCAGCACCTCGTTCCTGGCCAGGGCACTGCCGCTGCCCAGGATCCTGCGCACGCCCGCGGCCGTCAGGTGCTGCACAGGTAACATGGAGCACAGGTTCTGGACAATCCCACGGCACAGAGCTCTGGTGACGTGGCCCAGGGACAGCTCAGAGGCAGCAATGTCGGTCACTGATCCCAACTGCTGGGGAACGTGTCTCTCTCCAAATATGGTGGGGTGGACTGAGAGTTTGCTGTGGTTTTGGGCCAAGGCTGCTTGGATTATCCTTGTATAGATGGCAGACTCCTGGACCTGAAGTCCTGCAGATGGGAAATACCAGGTTACCAGTCTGGTGGAGACTTACAATGGACACTTATCCATCTGTTCAGCAAAATACTGGATATCTTTTTCCACATCCCAAAGGTGACTGCTTTTTCCAGGATCACGAACCACAGTTCTCCCACCCAATTGTATCTAGGATGTGTGATACTAAAACCTTCTCTGAAACTGCCTTTCCTGAAAATAGAGCTATTCCTGGTCACCTGTACTGTGCCAAGTTACACAAAACAACATCAGGCACTAATGGCAGACAGCAGCTCCAGTGGCTGAATTCCATGTGAATGTGAAGCTCACCTCAAGTACTCGCTGAAAGAACAATTTCAGAGCTTAATTTTGTTTTCCAAAACCCAAGAGATTATTAAAAAAACAGGGAAGACCACCTTTAAAGCACTTAGAAGACATTACACAAGTTTGAGTCTTAAAATCCATTAGAGTTCTGAAAAAGGCAACTGATCCAACCGAGGGACTCCTTTGGACTGCAGTCACACAAAATTAGAGGCTGTTGTCCTCGAATCTGCCAGCTTTTCCTTGTGAAAATCAACTGGCACAACGTAATTCTCTTTTGTCCTTGAACTAGAGGCAATGTGAATGTGCAGTCCAAGCATGACTGTCCCAGCACGTTCATAAGCAGGAAATTCCAGAGATCTGGGAAGCCTGGCCCAAGAGTTACATCCTTGTTCCCTGTATGGCATGACGGAACAGCTCTAGGCTTGTTCCTTTGCCTCAGCTTCCTTTTACCTTGATGACCAACCTCAATTTTAAGCTTCAGTTCTCCTTGGCATGACTTACCCAGCTCCTCTGTCCACTGTGCCACCATGCCCACAAACGTTGCCAGCACGTTGCCTCCGTTGAGTGATGCTGCCACTGCCAAGTAATCCCCATCAAAGTAGGGAAAATAAGTAACAGCTGAGGAAGGATCTGGTGTCTCTGGAGGCTGGAAACCCGGGGGCATTGAGATGGTCAGCTGAGCAGAGGTACTGATATTAAGAACTGGAACACAAAAGAAATTGGAAAAAAAAAGAAAATAATCAGTGTTTTACTAAGCCAGCCTGAAGGAGGACAATGAGAAAACCAAATCAGACACCAAAATGACCATACCTGCATCAGTCCTCTCAGTCAGACAGGAATAAACAGAGCATTGGAAATCTCCCAGAGCAATTCCTACTTTTACTCCTTTGGGTATTCCATGCCATGCATGGGTTGTCCTGTCTACAATGCTTCCAGGGTCTCCCACCTCTGGAAGCAAGTGAACAGGAAAGCCGGATTTTTTCAATCTGAAATCAGAATAACATTATTGGAAGAGAGCAGTATGGGAACTGTGGCATGACTACAAAGACCTCTTTGAAGTCACAGATGAACCTGTCCATATATTTGTGGCTGCTGGATTTATGGATGCTTTCACCTATTTAGAAAGCTCTGTCTTGGACAGGGGCAGCATTCCAGTCCAATGGGACGGATAAACTAGAATAGTCTAGAAGAATAAATAGTTTTCCTTTATGTGCAATCTGAGTACCTGAGATTATACAGTACGTGTTCAGCAAGTTTAACCTGCTGATGTCACATGGACAAGCAGTGAAGGGCAAAGGGACAATCACAAAAACAGCAAAAAATGCAGCTGTCAAAGAACTCAAGCTGTCATGCAATTAGTGGTTCAAAACCAAATCACAAAGAGTTAAATCCAACAAATTCCTTATGCAATCAGCTGCAAGGTAACACTACAGTGCTACAGCAACAACTCCACATTAGTAAAAGTTCAGTTGGCAAAATGCAAGTTTCTGCCACTCTTTCATACCTTGATGAGAAGATCTTTCACCTTGGAGTCCTGGCCTAACCTAAGCCCTGAATATATAAGGCCTTAGCACTCAGCCCTGAAAGAGTAAATCATTAAAATAAATAAGTAAATAAATAAACTGATTCCCTGTAAGATTTCCTGTAGCTTAATAACTCTTAAGTATTATCACAAGTAAGTCTGAGCAGTTATGAAGGAGCTCAGCTGAAGGAACTAAGACAGTGATAACTGCCTTTACCACGACAGAGGGAACAGCGTGGCTGCAACAGGCACTTGTCCATTCCCATCCATCCCATCCCATCTCACCGTGGAAAAGGAGAGAAGAGTTTGCTATGCAAGGACTCACTGACGAGTCTCTCAGCTCTGCTCTTGGGAGGTACTTCTACAAATAATGTACCAGCTCTTCCAAGATTTAAACAGATACACTTCACAACCCAGAGCAAACTCTCAATAGTCAATAGTTCAGCAGTACAAGCCACAATAGATTAGGAGTAACTTTCAGCCCCTTTTTATCTGTAGCACACTGACACTCAGGCCCAAAGAGGTGCAGTGAACAGGCCCCACTGAATGACCTTAGCACTTACATGTCAGTATTCCAGCTTTTGCTTCTGGAATTAAAATATCCCCAGCTGGCAGCATTCTGGACAGACATGAGTGGCTTCTTCAGGTCACACAACATGGCAACCACGTAGTCCTGGATAGTGCCAGCTGCATCATAAGCTTTCAGAAAATCTGGACTTTTAAACAAGACATTTTAAAAACAAAACCAGTGAGGGTTCTTTGCTTTAAGGCAGTGGGAGCAAGACAACTTCCATTCCTACAGAGAACTTGACACATGTGGTCTCACCTAACAATTAAACTGCCACACCTCAGTGATCAACGTGCATTTTGTTGTTTTGGTTTGTTTTTTTAAATGGAATTTGTTTTCCAAGCTGCAGCAATACTTATCTCCTTATGGAAGATGGAGAGACAGCAGCTTTAAGGAATTAATTGTGTTGGTTCAAAAGCACAGCACTGCAAAAGTTATGAGGAAAGTAGTAATTGTTTGCTTGAAAAAAGTGCAACTTGGTTGATCCTGGAGCATTTGCGAAAAACAGGTAAACTCCCACAGTTGGTCAGGGATCCACAAATTATGTGAATGGAAATGTATCAAATGGTAAAACAATAGAGCTCTAAAGTAGGATCCTGCCACGTTCCATATATTTCCTGGACACATACTGGAAAAAAACAACATCTAATAAATTTTTTCCCATTTATTGAAATAAATAGGAAAAATAAATGCTCATTGCAGAGGAAGACAATAGCTCTTTGAGAAAGATGAAACCAAAGAGCAAACCTTGCTGATGCCAAGTCATAAGTGAAAAATTATATCCTCTGCAAACATGCCACAACAAAGCAGAGCACTCATAACACCTCACGAGGATCTCAGCGTCTGAGGAAGGAAGGAACTGAAATTAATTTAGAGGCTTTTTGTTTTAGCATCTGGCAGCAACCAGACCAAGCACTCTGTGACTCTGTTTTAGGCATGTTGATACTTTTCACAAAGAGCACGAGGCAAAATGACAATGTTCAAACTGCATTAGCCCTTTGGAGAGGCAATGTACCTCTTCTTCAAATACCAGTAGACTGTGGCACATCCAAATCCCGTAGCCAAGCTCACATGTGACTGTGGCAGAGGGAGGGAGGAGAGGAAGGTGGGACTGCAGCGGCCGTCCTGCCAAGTCACCAGGTGACTGACGTCCTGCGGCTCAAAGGCAGGGCCTGTGCCACACTCTGTCCACTTGCAACCTGAAACACAAAGTATCCAAGAAATCCCTGCAGTGTCCCTGCCTGGCATCCCTCATTTCTGGACAAGCTTGATAATTTGTTCAATATACTGGAAAAAAGAGCAGAAACAGAGCCAGCAGAGATTGTAATCAAATTATTTGGTCGTGGTTTTCAGCTCTAGATAATGTCATAATGCCACTCATCCTTTCCTAAAACAAAGGGTGGTATCCAAGGCCTTCCTTTTCTCCAAGCACTCCTAGGGCCTAAAGGAGCAATCCACTTGCACCTTGAGATATTAGGGATGCTGAAATAGAAGGTGAGCCACAAAAAAAAAACCCAACCACAGTTCTGCTACAGGAGGCAAGGAGCTGATATGGCAACTCTCACATATAAACCTCAATCAGGATCTGCCACATCAGGACCTGGAGAATGCTGGGTTAGTAACAAACTGCCCATGATGGAGAGCACCAGTTTCATCACCTTTTAAGCCAACATACTCTTGTTTGTTCCCTTAATTCCCTGTTCAATCAAGACTGCTTGAACTAAATTTCCAATTGGTTTCCTTTTCTAGTTTTAAATGGACTCTAAGAAATATTATTAACCATAAATCTAACCCCAAAGGATGCTACTAAAAATTTTATTTGTGTCCCAAAGGGTCCTGGATTCACTTAGTCCACTCAAAACAAATGAGAGCAAACGCCCTCTTTCACTTGACAGAAATGAAACTAAAGTGGCATGTGGCTTTAGGACATAAAATATTTACCAATATGACATAAGAACCTGTGTCTATGAACCCACGAGGCTTTGTTATGTAGCTCTTGGGACACATGGAAAGCAAAACAGCTCCTTCAGTCCATCAGCCTTTGGATTTCTTTCTTTCTAATCATTTTAGAATTTAACATAAAATTACAGCCAGAAAGGAATAGCAGAGTGTTCAAGCAATTAAGACCCTGACAATTTCTGACAGGCAGTGAGTAGCACTTTTGGGAAATCTAATCTATGGTTTACAATAAATCTTTGCTTAATCTGCGTAACTCCTATTACAGTAAGACTTGAATAACTGTATTTATATACAATTGTTCAGATTATATGCACATCATAAGGTAAAAAAAAAGAAGACATGGAACCACACTCCGGGAGCTTTAGACTTCAGCAGGTTGTTAAGGCAACAGCCAAGAAGATAATCCATCCCTATCTCAGAGGGCTGGCAATCCAAGGCCTGGATTTTTCCAATATCCTCACTATCACAAGGATTATCTGAGTATTTGCACAGTCAAGCCCCACGTGGCCACCTCACTGCAGCTGATTTCATTTCTGAGGTCTTGCCAAGCAGCTGAACATCCAGAATCATGACCACAGTGCTTTTTCAGCTCCCACTAACAGAAACATAAGCAACAAAATGAATGCAACATGACAGTCTGTGATGTGCTAGGAAAAAAATGGCTTAGGATCTTTTGAGGGGGAAAAAAACAGAACGTTATGGAGATGCTGGACAGCATCCCCCCCAACTTATTCATAATTAACAAGCCACAAATATGTTATTCCTCCTTCATATAATTGTGCTGACTCTGCAGGGATCTCATTAGACTAAATCCTTTAACTAATCTGTGCAAACAATATCATTAACTATAGTACTAACTTACTATTAATAAGTTAATTAACTGTAGTTAGTAGCTGAAATTCCAGGAAAAAACACCAAAATTCCCACAGAAGATGATCTGTTAATTCTGTTTTACAGAAGGCCAAAGTGTACACGCAGCAGTTTAATCACAGAATCATTTCAGTGCTAAAATGTAATCTTAACTCTGAAGAGGGATGTTAAAGAATTATAGTTACCTTTATCACTTTTCCAAAACACAACCCCATGCATTTGGCCTGAAATCCCAATGTGGGTGACTCGCTGGAGCTGCTGCTGAGGTAGAGCAGCAAGGCACTCATCCAGTGCTCTTATTATTCTCTGGACATCCTGCTCCATTCCCTGCAAGCAGAAAGCATCCATCTGATGTGCAGCCATCAGGATTCACCCGGTGTATTTATTATTCTGCTCTAGTCAGAAGTGAAGAACAGAACTCACTTAGCTTAATAGCATGTATTAGAGTAACATTCACTACTAAACTGTAAAAATGAAAAACATGCATAAAACCCCACAAACCCACAAAAACTAAAAGCAAATACTTGGAAGTTGAGAATGAAGTAGCAGCCTCTTAAGCTGAAGGCCAAATAATTCTCAACTTCCTAAGTTATCATGCTCAATCATACCTTTAAAAAAATCCATTACCACACACTACTTGCTTTCATTAGTTCACCTCATATATTGCTCTTCCTTTTCCTCATAAAGAGGATTATCCATGCATTCTGACAGGCATGCAGTCTCCTTTACATCTTCCTTAAGCTCCTCCCTATCTATTCACTGTTGATTTTCGTGAAGTTGATATATCAGTTCTGGATATTTTACTCCTAAAACTACCCAGCAAACTGATCTGCTCATCAAACTGACCAAACTGTGCCTCAGGAAGTTCTGTTGTAGCTTTCACACTTTCAAAGATTCAGATTACTTTGTGACAGACCAGTATCAAGATTATAAACAAAACCACTCCAATATCAGTCTACGAACAAATGTGAACTTTGTGCATAGGTACTTTTGGCTGCACAAACACAGCTGTAGGGAGGAGGGTTGGCCTGTTTGGTATCTTTGCTTAGAAATGAGCCCTGGACTCACTACAATACTAGGCCAGGGGACTGTTGATGCACATTTTTTATGATTCTGATTCATCCTTTTTTTAGATTGACCAACACAATGGATGAAAAGATCTTTTATAGGAGTACATGTTCTGGGTATTTCCACCGGGAATTTCCAGTTATGATTCCATCTCACATTAAAGTACATAATACCCTTCCAGTTGTCAAGTGGTTGCTGTTCCCTGACTGGGAGTGTCAAAGACCAGGTGGTGGTTCACAGGATAATAGTTTCAGATGGTCTTGGCCAACTTTTCAAAACCTTGGGTCTTTCTTATATCAAGCAGCTCCACCTGACTTCCTTGAACAGTGAACAGGGAGTGTTTTAACTCTAGTTTCAGGTATCCATAAACACGCAGCCAAACCCAGGCACTACAAGGCAAGGCTGGCGTCCTGCAACTTCCATCGGTGCTCCCTGCCAGCCCTTACCTGCGGTCCAGCTTCCAGGCTATCGGTGAGTGCCTGAGTCTCCCTGGAGCAGCTCTGTGCCAGCGCCAGCCCCCGCTCCGTCCCTGTCACCAGGGCCGCCTTCACCGACGTGGTGCCCAGGTCTATGCCCAGCACACAGGCGGGCTCAGGGCTGCTCGCCGTGGAACCGCTGCCAGCTGGCCCACCGCACCCAGGGGGACCGACACCCACCATGCCGAGCCCCGCACGGCTCCCTGTGCCCCGGAGGGGTTGCCTGTCCCCAGGAGAGCTGAGGGCACACACGCGGTGTGGGCTCCCAAGGGACGGGGCAGCAGCGCGACCTGGACTTCGCCCTCAGGCTGAGGGTGCCTCCCCCGGCCACCACCCCTCGGTAGTGACAAACCGCTCCTTCCCCAGACCTCCCCGCTGACACACGCACCCTTTAAGCCAAGTTTTTTTGTCGAAAATTTTGACACAAACCAAACCAGCACAGCGCCCGGGCCGCCCTGGCCCCGCTCGCAGCTCTGCCCCCCTTCCCAGACCCGCTCCGCCACACCCAACATGGCCCCGGGGGCGGCCGCAGCGGCGCGGTGGGCGCTGGGCGGGGAGTCCGCGGGCGATCGCCTCACGTGAGGGCTGAAAAGGGAAGAGCCGGGACGGAGCGGGGACGGCGTCCGGCGCTGAAGGAGGTGGGTGCCCGCCCGCTCCCCGGCACCGCCGCAACTGCCGAAGCAGCGGCTGCCCCCGCTCCGCCGGGGCTCCCGAGGGGAGCGCGGCGGGACTACAAGTCCCAGCGTGCCCCGCGGCGCGCCGCCAGCGGCGGGGGGCTGGCGGGGGCGCGGGGGCTGCCGAGATTTGTAGTCCCGAGGTCTGGGGTTGGGAGCGGGTCCGTCACGGGACAAGCTCTAAAAATGTAAGGATGTCCCTGGGGAATCCTGGCTCGCAGAGGGACTGAGAGATCGGTGCTCTCTGAGGGGTGCTGAGTGTCCCTCGGCCGGGCTGGGGGCCGCGGTGCTGGGAGGGGAGCTATTTGCCTCGGCCGCCGCCTGAGGGGATGCGCTGTGCCCCCCTCGAAACGCGTGGGACCCCAGCAAAGCTTCTCCCCGCTTTCTCTGCAGCTTTTCCACCACCATGAGGACGCGGCACCTGCTCCCCGCTCTGCTGAGCCTCTTTCTTGTGCTGCCGGGGCCTGGCGGTGAGTGTTGGGTCATCCCAGTTTGGCCCCACGGGGCTCCAGACCAGCAAGAGGTGGAAGGGGGCAGCTCTCCAGTTATCCCATTACAGCTCTCCAGGGATACCTGTGCCACGCTCCCATCAGCTCTTGTCTCACACCTTACCTTTGGCTTGGTGTCAGTGCTCTGCCCAGGCACCAAAATCTGCCTCACACTCCAAAATCTGTAGGACCAGATTAAATACTGCCTGGGATGCAGCCAGTGATAAACTGAGGACCTCCTCTGCACTGAAATATTTTCTTGAGAACACTGTGTAATATGTGGCAACAGGGGGAAAAAAAAAGGTGTCCAGGCCAATATGTGCAAACTGTTTATCTCTCAATTTCTGGTCTTATTTTTATATAGCTCTTTGTTCTTTCCCCTTGTCTCTTGTGTCTTTTAAACATGCAGTGAATAAAATAGGCTTGGATTCCACATGTCAAAATTGATGATGTCTGAGCAGCTTAAGGTTTTGATAGTGGTTGTACTGGCACTTGGAACCTTGGCCTCTATTAAAGAATGATGTGGTACAACATAGGTGGGTTGTTGTACAGTGCAGCCCTTAATTCGATATTTCAGAGCACTCTAAATAAGGTGCTTGAGATTCTTGAAGTGTTAAGATAGTAAATGAGCATTCTCTTGGACATCTAGGTACCTGGTTTGAATTTGTGACCCAAGAAGCAATTTTAAACTAAATTTTGGGCATTTATGACTCTCAGATTAGTAGGATCACATCAAGAATCAGTGTGGGTTTGCAGTATTCTGTAGCCTTCACTTGGCATGAACTTTTTTTGCACTTCACATATTCAAATTGCTTCCTTGCAGCGTGTTCAAGTGAGAGTTATTTACTTCTCCTTTTAAGTTGTTCAGTCACCTTAACTTCAGTACCTTTAGTTGCTGTACTCCCTTTGCTGTTTTTCATGTGTACTAATGTGATTGGTCTGATGCTGCAGCTACCAATTGACAAATGTCTGTGGCACAAAAGAAAATAGGTTGTTCTCCTGAAGGAGCTGTTCATAGTAACTGAGATTTGTGTGGGTGTTTTTTTTCCTCCCCCAGATGGAGTCATTGTGTTGTCTGTCCCTGAAGTGGTTTCTTTAGAAAGTGGAAGTTCAGCAAACGTCAGCATCTCTCTGAGGTAAAATCATGATTGCAGCTTTACTTTCCCTTTGGAACAGGGGCTGTCCTCCATAAATTAATTAATTTACAGTTCCTCCATTTCTAAAAATTGTTGCTTAAGAGAAACCTGCATTTCCTAGAAGGATAACCTCCAGGACAAATGCTCAGTGGAGTTTTCTAGGAAAGATGTGCAGGACTGTGTCACTTGGAGAGGGTTTTTTTTAGGGGATTTTTTGTTCTATCTTACTGCTGTAATTTCTGTCCTTCATCACCCCAAGCACATCTGCATTTTTTCTGCCCCTCTTTACCAGCACAAGGGTGGGATCCTGATGGCAATGACTTCAATGCTCACACACTCAGGTGCAGGGACTGCTGTGCGTGGGCTGCTCACTGCTGAGAGGATTTAGCAGATACTCCCCCTCATCCCTGCAGCAATCTCTGAGCTCAGGCACCAGCCTAACTTTTTTCTTCTGCCTTCACAGGGCTCCATTAAATGAGACACTGGTGTTAACTTTTAATATTACACACTCCTCAAAGAACAGCACCATCGTTGAACTGCCTGATGAAGTAAGTGACAGAACAGACTTGTGACCTTAAACAAAAGGCTCCTGCTGGTGTGGTGCAATTCCTTTCTCTTCCCTCTACTTTGCCTTACAGGTACAGTTCCCTGCAGGTCACACTAAAGCAGACTTCCAAGTGAAAGCAGATGATGTTGGACAAGTAACAGTTTATCTTTATGTCACTAATTCCAACTTAACTGGGTGAGAAGCTGTTTTTTAGTTCTGCTTACTCTCCTATAGCTTCCTAAACTTTGGGATAACTATTCCCTCCTTGTGGTAAAGTGGGATGTAGTTGAGAAGATGTGATAACCTCCAGCAAACCCCATGGTGTTCAGATAAAGAGAGAGCATAGAGGCAGAGTGATAATCTTGGTATTTTAGATTTAATTACTAAATAACTGAGTTATTGTGGCTCCTCAGTCTGGTTTTAACAACCCTTCCCAAATGCATGAAAACTACATGCCAAATTTTGCAGTCTGGGGAGCATTTGGTTGTCGATGTCCAGGGGGACACTGATCTTTCTGTGCAGGCCTTGTTCTGGATTTCTAACAGCCTGGTGCAGCTGCCACATCACTACCATGACATATGGGTGCTTTGCTTTCTGGTTAAGGCAGCCCTCTTCTCACAGGTGCCAGTTCTCCCTCCCAGGAAAAGTCTAGCAAGATGGAGAAAGCTGGGCTGTATTTGCTTGTTGCCCAGATGTCACTGAGCAACAAGATGCTCCTGTTTTACTTCCTGGTTTTGCTTCTGCTTTTAAGCCTCGAAGCGAACGCAGAGGTGAGCACGTGGAACGTTCACAGGACAGAGATGATCATGAGGCTCTGCTGACAGAGCGTGGAAAGTGCAGCTCTCTCTTGCCTAACAGAACCTTCTGCTAAGAGACTGGAAGCCATAGGCAAGAGATGACCTTTTTGAACATTCCTGTGGTATAAGAATGGAAAGGAAAGAGTCAGGCCAGAAGGAAAGGGAGGTAGGAGTGGGAGGTGTCCCAGACATAACAAGGACATTAAAGAAAAGGGGAGTGACTCAACTGCAACCAACTGAATCTTTATTGTCTTGTCTCAACACCTGAACTCTATTTCCTCTCTCAAAGCAGAGCAAGACAAAATTTCCTGAAAAAAAGTGTGAGCAGATGAATTAATGAATTCTTTTTGCATTAACCATCAGACCTAGGATTCAATTCCAAGTGATCCACAGCATCATAGTGAGATATGCTGATGAGGTGATTGGCTGGATATATTTCATTGCCTGGTCCATCTCCTTTTATCCTCAGCTCTTTGAAAACTGGAGACGAAAAAGGTAAAGAGACTAAAGATGTGTTTTTGCAAGTCACTTAAGCACTCCTGCAAATCCTGTTCATAGCTTCAGTTACATCCATCTTGGTTACTGTGAATTATCCATGGAAAGATGGGGGAAAAAAAAAGGCAAATTGCAGCCCCAATGAGCTTTTACACATGCAGGTTAGGGGAAACTAATTGTCATCATTAGCTCCCCTTTAACTAAGTGACTTTAAGTAGAAACAGTATTATATATGAGAAAGCAATTATTCCAAAGTATTTATTGAGAGATGCACTAGTGCTTCAGGCTGGAATGGTTTTATCAGACAAGCTGAACTTATGGAGGGGTCAAGTTAAACAGCAGGGACACAACCTGGTCAGTGAGAGCTGTGTTACTGCACCTTGCTTCCTCATGAACTCACAGCATTGTGTTGTCACAATGCCTGAGGCTTTTGCTTAATCAGAAATTGCCTATAAATCAGTACATTTTAGGGTCAAGTTGTCCCTGGAACTGCCTGTAATGCTCTGATACATGTTTCTCTTTTTTCTTTCCCTACTTTAGTGTTGTTGGACTAAGCTTTGACTTTATAGCATTAAACCTTACTGGCTTTATAGCATACAGTGTGTTTAATGTTGGCCTCTTCTGGATTCCCTTGATTAAGGTGAGCATGATTCTCTCTAAATACTTACCAGGGGTTGGATATCTACAGAAGGGAATGAAGACGTGGCTGCTTTTGGTTTCTCTTACCTTTAGGAGGAATTCTTGGTCAGTTATCCCAGCGGGGTGAACCCTGTGGCCATCAATGATGTTTTCTTCAGTCTGCACGCAGTAGCTCTGACTCTCCTCACCATGATTCAGTGCTGCATCTACGAGGTGGGTCTGGGTGCTGGGCTCACCTGTGGGCTCTGGCAGAGCTCCCTCTGCTGGGCACCTCACCGCTCCTTTGGGGCTCCAAAATCCTCCTCTCTGCACTTTCACTGCCTTCCCAGCAGCCAGGCTTCACAATCCAGCTGCCTTCATCTTTCCAGAATTGTGTCCCCCATATTCAGGGGACAACAGTGTTTCAAAATATTGATATGAATATCGCTCATCAGCTCCAGCAAACCTGCACCTGGTTGCTGTAGCACTTGTTTAATTTTAAAGTTCCCTCGTGGTACCAGCCTAACTGGTAAAACAGGTTTGGACTGCAGTGTTGCACAGTCATGGGCAAACTGTATCTCAGTGTCTGGGGATGTATGACCAGACCAAACTGTATCCGTGTTTCTATTTCAGAGAGCGGGTCAGAAAGTATCCAAAGGTGTTGTTGGACTACTGGCACTTGCATGGATCTTCACCTTCACTACACTGTTTCTTGCTGCAGCTGAGGAGATGACTTGGCTACAGTTCTTATTCTGCTTCTCCTACATCAAGTTAGCAGTCACACTGATAAAATATTTTCCTCAGGTAAATCTGAACTCTCTTGCTTTTATGCTATGTTCATAAGCCTGCAGAGTGTGCTCCTGAAAGTCTGACGACACTAAAACACCAATGATTATCTATTAAGGCTTTTTTGTGACAAAACCAGCATAGTTATACCTGAAGCTGCTTAAATGTTCATCTCAAATGGCTGTGCATGACACACTGAGTGACTCCGTGTTACCCTCCCAGGCGTACATGAATTTCCGTCGGAAAAGCACCGAGGGGTGGAGTATTGGAAATGTGTTGCTGGACTTCACTGGTGGAAGCTTCAGCCTTCTCCAGATGTTCCTGCAGTCGTACAACAATGGTAAGCCTGGAGCTGAGGTGCTGGGGCCTTTCTTCATGGGGAGATATAAAGCAGCAGGTTATCTCAGGAGAATGATGTTTGTGCTGTGGTATGGGGAGCTGTTCTTTTACAAGGAATAAAGAATCTGATCATACTCCTTCAAGATACAAAATGAAATAGGTATTCTGAAGAAATCACAGGAGCAGTTATTAATTAGTTTTGCATAAGATGTGCACTCCAGTCAGTCCTAAGGTGTGTCTAAGCAGTCCAGGTAATAATCATGAACTTCTCTAACATGCACGGCCTGACCTCGTAGTCTTGAGACAAGACTGCCCTTGAGGAGTTAGACTTAACTGTAATTTTGTGTTTGACAGATCAGTGGAAGTTAATCTTTGGAGATCCAACCAAGTTTGGCCTGGGTGTCTTCTCCATCATCTTTGATATTGTTTTTATGGTCCAGCACTACTGCCTTTACAGGAGACGAGGGTATGAACCTTGTGAATAACAAACATCACTTTAAACTGAACTCACCCCTACACTGGCTGAGGGCTTTCAAGATTCCTGCTGCCAGTCACCAGGAATAGTGATTCTGATCTCTGTGTATAATTTGATCCTCTCTGGTGTGGAATGTTGCCTTGTCAAACACTGATTACCAGATGCCTTAAGGACAGCAAGCTCTCTGGCCACCACGTGCACATGGGAGACTCGTGCCTGTTGAAGCTGCACACAGAGTTTAGCTTGAGCACTCCAAGCAACACCTGGCTATTTTTAAATTAACAACAGGGGAGGGAAAGACCAGAGTGATGTCTTTCTGACTGGGAGTGAAGCACAAAGAACAGAGTTCTGTCTTCCAAAAATCTGAGATCTTGTTCGAGCAACCACTTAATATCTTAATGCAGTGACTGAGGACTGTGGATACAAGTGCTGCTGCTGACTCCTCAGACAGCTCGCAGTACAGCACCACCCAGGCTGGCAGTTAACAGCCAGAGTGGGACATAACAATGATGGGGTTGGTAACAAATGCACAAACATTAGAATTTTAACTCTTTATTAAAAAAATTCTAAGAAGCAGAAACTGTATTCTTATTTCTGTTCTTATTTCACTGAAAGCTCTTTCAAAGGTGCTGAGACAAGTGCTCAGAATACTTCTAGTTGCTAAGTTCATTTTGCTCAGTTGTCCTGACATGCCTTAAATCCTAATGGGTGGATGGTAAAGATTAAAGCTTTATCAAAGGAGTGGGCCATGTTAACAGCCCCATGATTAGAGTTTAAGCATAAGCTTTTGTTCCTGGGCAACTTTCCAACTGCACGTGGTACTTTAGGTCTTGAACTTGGCGAGGTAATTGTTACACCTTTTGAAAGAACTAGACAGGAATCCATGCATTTGTGCTTGAATAATGGAATGCTTAAAACCTCATGTGTTTTACTGAGTGTCAATCTAAGGAAAAGCAGGTTCTACCCTGCAAGAGCCCAGGTGAAGTTTGACAGCTCAGTAACACCACAAGTACCCACCAGTGAAACCAGACCTTACTAACCTCAGTCCACACTCTACTTCAAGCCAGACAAAAGGTCTCAGCTGGAGGCATCCAAGTGATGTGGCATTCTTAAATGTAAGGAGAAACAGCTCAGGAAATCCAACTTTGTTTTATTGTGTGTAAAATCAAGTGAAATAGCAGTACAAATAGCAGTGTATCCTTTATAGTAACAAAAATAACTTCAACTTGAAAGACTTAAAATTTTACCACGGAATTCTTAAGTTACAAAAATTCAAAAGCGGGACTGTAGTAATTCCATAGATATAAAATTGGTAAATAGGCACCTGCTGGTGTCCACAGAACAGTCTGAGATGCATCAATCACAACATGGCACAGCAGTAATGTACTGAATAAGTTAGTCTGCTACCTCCTCATGTTCTATTTACAACAGCTTACCTGAAGACTGCTTAAGGAAAGTATAGATATGTATAAATCAACTGAAGAGGATTAAAAACTCCAGTTTGGGGATAACTGTAAAGCTGGCTGGCTAACCACAGGATGCCAGATCATAAACTTAGTGTTGCAGCAAGAATCCTCAGTCCTGTGGCATGTTGATTTAAACAACTTAGTATCCAACTAGAAGTTTAAATTTGATCAAGAGGCACTTTTGCAAGTTACTGGCATATTCATCTCTTCCATCCAAAAAAATCAGTGATTTACACCAAGTCTTCTAGAAGACAAACCAAAATCCACCCCTCCCATTTCAAGACTGATAGAAGTGGAATGAAGAATTGAAAACCCTACAGCTACAATAGCAGCTTTTTTTTTTTTTGTAAGTTCAGCAACATTGTTTTCTTTCCTGCTCCATACTCCTTTAAATTAAACTCCGTTCATCTGATGCTCCAAATTACTTGGGAACGAGGAGAATTAAGGTTTCAGTCTGCCAGGGAGGCTGAACTGTAGCGTCCATGAAGCTGTGGTGTACTTCACAGGGATTACTCTAACACTTCTGTGCTACTCAGTTGTTTCTTGCCCGAAGAGGCTGCTTTGCACACGGAATCTTTGCAGGGAGCTGTAATGCCCCAAAGCCTTCAGCACGCTCTCCAGCCCTCACACGGTGTGGGATTAGTACAGTGCTCCTCCCCACAGCAGTGTGCAACTCTTAATCCTGGCATTTTAGTTTGATGGCATGGAAAGGGACAGGACAGCTCGCTTCTAAAAGCTTGGGCACAGCAAACCCTCTGGTTTTTCACAGCAGAAGCCACATTTCCTCTTGAAATAGGAAGCTTTTGTGTTACAGGAGGATCCTGTCAAAGTTAAGGCTTTTCCAGTTGCTCTTAGGTAACTAGAGTTTGTCCTGTCCCAAAAGCCATGATGACAAAAGTCTTGCCATGTACCTGCAGGGCAGACTTTAGAGAAGCACTCAGCTGAGGGGACTATTGTTTTACTACTGCCAGTTACACCAGAGGAAGTTCAAATAAAAAAGTAGTGTTTACCACAGGTAGGAACGCGCGCTCCTTCCAGACAACCTGTTCCAGTCTAGTATTTGCTTCTTTCTTTGATACCAGTCTATACATCTCCCTCCCTAACCCTTCCCCAGCTCCATGATTGATTAGGACATCATGGATTGCTGCACAGCCTTCTGCAGGGACTGCCTGGTCACCAGCAGCCGGACCACCTCCTCGTTTCTTTTTGTCAGCCTCTTCCTGGCCTGGTCATGGGTCACCATGGTCATATCCCAGCCATTCACCTGGGGAAAAAAATAACCTGAAATGAGGCAGGTGCAGGGACTCTCGGGTGTCCTGTTAGTGTTCTATCAGAACCACGCAGTGGATATGCTTATGCCACAGCTCAGTTTATAAATAAACCCCACAAACTGTCCTGCCAAGTCCCCAGATGACTGTTTACCCCCAGCAGATGCATGCCTGCAGCGTGCACATGGTGCTATGTTAGCACTGTGTTATCCTGGTGTTTACCTGCATGATCTTATCTCCAATCTGGAGTCCTGCAACTTCTGCTGGGCCTCCCTCTGTCACCCTCGTTACATAGATACCCTGGAAAACAAATGAAATGTTCATTCACTAAAGAGGGGAGCATTAAATACTCAAGGGCCATTCTACTGCAGTGCAAAAATACTTTGTAGTGTATTATGGGATTCCAGTTTAAAAAAAAGGCTTGTGCAATGTTGGACAATAGAAGAGGTGGAGAGGTCGTTTAAACAACCTCACTTTGCAAGTGATAATGAGGCAACAGAGCAATTTCACTGGTAGTGATGTGAGAGGACAAAGACAGATGCTGAGTTGGATCCCTCAGCCTTTTGGAGAAGGAGCTGCTGCAGGAAAAGAGCATCTGACCTTGTCAGTCTTGTCTTCAGAGAAAGGATTCTGAGTAGGGTCCTGATCAATGCCACCCCCGATGCTGAATCCCAGAATCAAATTGTCACCTTGGCGAAGTTTATGGATTTCAATTCTTTGCTGAAAAGAGAAGGAGATAAAACAGCTGAGTGTTGTGATGGAAGGAATCTTGTGTGTTTCAGACAGAGCTACTTAAGAGATTGTCTTTCACAGAGACCCCACACACCCACCCGAGGAGGCTGCCCACAGCTTGGTACCCTTGTGTCCTCTTAGACAGCTCTAAACCCCCTGGCAGCACAGAACTGTCCTCTGGCACTTGCTGTCAGCCCCACACAGCCCTGGTGTTGCCAGCAGCTGGCTCTGAACTGTTCTGTCACAGAGGAGCAGGATAGGAAGCCATTCCATGCTCAGCCCAAGGGTTCTCATGCCATGACACAGCCAAGCACCTTAATTACTCAGAGCTTTATGCCCTGCCCGGGGATAGAAGGGAACAACACTAAAACCAGAGCAGGTCTCTTTAAACATGACTCATGCCTTGATAATCAGCAGTCACTCATGACCAGCCTCATCTCACTTGTTATCCACATGCCCTGTGTTCCTGCTAGTCCTATCAGCACAAATGACAACCTATTATTAGGATGGTTCTTTTTCAGGATAACTTATCCACACTTTTGTAATCCAGGGGCAGGTTCCTCGCTGCCAGATGCACACAGGCATCTGACAATCTTTATGCATTATGTCAGCATTGTACAAATGCCAGCAATTCCTGAGCCAGGATAAAAAGCCAAGGCCTTAACTGACATAATAACCTCTCGAAAGGTGTCTCAGCCTATCTAGTGGAAGATGTTCCTGCTTATTCCAGGGGCTGGATGGGGTGACCTTTAAAGGTCCCTTCCAACCCAAATCATTCTGTGAGAATTCCTCACAGGTGCTGAACTCAGGCCCTCCCTGGGTTCCAGACTGACTGGGATCAGTGGGTCCACAGCAGGATGTCCTCAGGGCTGTCAGCTCTCAGACACTCGGGGCTGTGCAGCCTGTTGCAGCCGAGGTACCAGTCACACTCCCAGAGCACAACCACCTTTAATATTCCAACCACTGGAAGGCACAGAGTCCTCCACTTGCACTGTGTGCAATTACCTCACTTTAAAAGCTCTGCTTCCTAAACCCCACCCAGACAAGCAGGTGCTTTATCCTGCCCCTGCCCTGCCAGAGCGGGCACCGCGGTCCCGGTACCGGGAGAAGGCGCTTCAGGCGATCACGGCCACTCGCTCCCTCTTTTCTCAAGCAACACCCGAGCAGCCGGCGGACCTTCCCCCCGGTTCTCCCACCCGGGAGCGCAGAGGCGCTTGTGCCCCGAGCGCCCGGCGGGGCCGGCCGAGCTCTGACAGCCCCCGCGGCAACCGGGACCGGCGGCGGTGCGGACCGCGCCCTCCGCAGCCAGGCATCCAGCCCCGCCGGGCACCTCCGCCCGCTGACAGCCCGCAGGGCGCTGCCACCCCCGTCCCCGTGCCAGTCCCCCCCAGCAGCTCCCACCGTGGTGCCTCCGACCCGTCCCGCACCCTTCGGCCGCTCCCTCCAAGCAGCCACGGAGCGGGGGCTACCCCGGGGCATCCTACCCCGGCGCGGTACCCCTCCCGCCCCGCCTCATCTCACCACCACGGCGGTGACGGGCTGTCCCGGGACGAACGCCATCTCCCCCCCCGGTGTGCCCTGTCCCCGCTCACCACCACGGCGGTGACGGGCTGTCCCGGCACGAACGCCATCTCCCCCCGGTGTGCCCTGTCCCCGCTCACCACCACGGCGGTGACGGGCTGTCCCGGCACGAACGCCATCTCCCCCCCC
>JAWWES010000048.1:3588692-3606903 GCA_035583135.1 Lophotriccus pileatus
GCTACCCCGGGGCATCCTACCCCGGCGCGGTACCCCTCCCGCCCCGCCTCATCGCCCCACCCCGGCGGTGACGGGCTGTCCCGGCACGAACGCCATCTCTTCTCTCTCCCCTCACTCTTTCCCCTCCCGTCGCCGCCCGAACAAAAGCGCCTCGCCCGGCCCCGCCCCCTTCCCCCCTCCAGCCAATCGGGTGCCGCCCCGCCCGCGGCGCGCCCCGCGCGCGCCCGTGTCCCGTGGGCCCCCGCGCCAAGATGGCGGGCGGGCGGTGTCGGCGGCGCGGTAGGTGCGGGTCGGGCCCGGCGGGGCGGGAGGTCGGGCCCGGCGGGTCCCGCGGGGCGGGAGGTGGCGGTCGGGCCCGGTGACGGGCGCTGTGTGCTGTCCCTTGGCAGGGTACGAGGCGTGACGGAGCGGCGGTCCCGCGGAGCTGCGCGCCGCCGTGGGTGAGAGGTACGGCGGGGGCGGCAGGGCCGCGGAGGGGCCGGCGCGCTGAGGGCGGGCGGGCGGGCTGGCACAGCCTTGTCGGGCTCGTACAGCCCTGTGTGTGCTTCACCGCAGTGCCGGCCCGGGAGGTCGCCGTGCTGGAGCCATGGCCGCCGTGGTGGCCAAGCGCGAGGGGCCGCAGTTCATCAGCGAGGCGGCCGTGCGGGGCAACGCGGCCATCCTGGACTATTGCCGCACCTCCGTGTCCGCCCTGTCGGGCGCCACCGCCGGCATCCTGGGCCTCACCGGCCTGCACGGCTTCATCTTCTACTTCCTGGCCTCCGTCCTGCTCTCCGTGCTGCTGGTGCTGAAGGCCGGGCGGCGGTGGAACAAGTACTTCAAGTCGCGGCGGCCGCTCTTCACCGGGGGGCTCGTGGGGGGGCTCTTCACCTACGTCCTGTTCTGGACTTTCCTGTACGGGATGGTCCACGTGTACTGAGCGGGGCACGAGGACTGTTGCCAAAAGTCACTACACAATAGGCCGGCTCACCTTCCAAGCTCTTTTCCATGGCTCGTGTCGTTAATGCTGTCGGTAAATTATGTCCGAGTACAAATTAATCAGTAGCACTGTTCTAATTAAAACTGAATGTGAAGCACCACTTGGATGCCTCCTGTGAGTGTTTGTTTGCTGGCAAAGGGATAATTTCTGTCCCTAAATGCAGACATGGACGTGGGGTTGGTTAATGTAATCCCTTGTATCATTTTTTTTGGGTAAGACACACCAGTTACAGTCCCCTCTGGATTTGCTGCCTGCCCCTACACACAAATGCTGCTGGAGCAGTGAAATAATCCACTGACACAAGGAAATCGTGTAATTAGGTGTAAGTAAAGGTTTGGTACAGAAATGTGTTTGAGCTGCTAGTGCAAATGTTCTCTCCCCCAGTTGCTGTTTGCACATGTAACCATAAATGACACTGGCCACCAGAAGGGTCACTGAATGGTGCTCTCACAGGTCAAACACTTCACTCATTTTTCGTACTGCTGTGTCAAATGATCCACAGACAACCAACACCCCCGTGAGCCTGCTGGCATGTTCTGTAAGTGACCAGTGCAGTGTTGTGGTTCCAGAGAGGACAATTCAACCACCATACAGGTCATACCTTCCCTCTAGCCCTGCCCCTGCTCAATTGACTTTCTTACATCATTGTGTCACCAAGAGAAGGTGATGTGTGAAACCTGATACAGCCTGTACAGAACAGTCTTGGGGAGCACTGCCCTGAAGGGACAAATTTTATTGCTCTACATTCAATACAAGGAGGAAAAAAAAATCAAACTCAAGAAACAAGCTCCTGAGAAGGAATCTGGTTACGTTTTATTAACAGCAAGGGTTGTTGGGAATTGTGTTAAACAGTATAAAGAAGGGAAGCGTTCTAGGCAATTTCAGAGGCCTCAAGACTTAAATTCAGGAAGTAGCTTTGGTCCTCTGACAAGAGGAGGTTGATTTGTCGAGTTAAAACTGTGGTTTCAGCAGAGCACAGTCAGCTTTGCATGTTGTGATGAGCAACTTGGTCTCCATGGGTTGTGCCTGGGCTTGATGCCACGTGTGGGGCTCACAATGTATTTCACCATCTAAAAATTACTCAACCAGAATTAACCCCTGACAGTCAAAAGCCTGGGTTGTTGTATTGGGAACTCTGAAAGGCCTGACTAGTGCAGTTACACACGTGGTGAGTGGGGTTTGCCTAGAGAAGAGGCTTCTGGCACGAAGAGAGGAGGGTTTGGATGAGGTCAGAGGTACAGAGTTTATCCTAAATTACCTCCACTGCCCAGTTCTATTTTCTAGCTACATTTTTGACTCAATACACAGACGCAGAGGGAGTGAACTAGACTGGGTGGGGTTGCTAGCAATGACTGGATTCAGAGTTTGACACTGCTAACAGAGGTGAATTTTAATTTAAAATCAACCTGTACCTCAGAACAACCACTTCAAAGAAGTTACAGCAGAGGTGGGTGCAGCTGCTGGTGCTGTTTGTGCAGACACTCGATGGCAGCATCTCCCTGAAGGCCACCTTCCCTCTGTCCAGAAATGTGTAAGGACACAGCAGCAGGAGCCCTTTAAATCTTGGCATTCAAAGAGCGCACAGAAACATTCAATCAATTATCACAAGGACTCCCAGTAAGTGGTGACTGTCAGCACTTCCAGAGCTCTGCTCAGCCTGCTCTGAGCCACGCTGTGCAAGCTCTAAATGAGGCAGAAATATTGATTCACTGCTGTCTTCAGGAGCTGGTGAGTCAGTTCCTGTCAGCTCAGAAAATGCAAACAATGATGTTCTATAAGCCCTTTTCTGAAATTAGTTACATCTCCACACGAGCATAAACTGACAAAATGGGCTGCAGGGAGACTGATTTCTCTACTGAGAAAAAAAGAAGCACTTGTATTTCCTGGAAGTTGCCAATGCTGAAGTAGCACAGATGTCTTTAAACTTTCCTGCTGTTGGTGTATTTGGAGGAGCCTGGCAAAGCTCCCTTTTTCCATCTGCAGTGCAGTTCAGGGTACTGTGAGAAACACAGAAGCTTTAAGTGCCCCATCCAGACCTCCCCACCACGAGCAGGAAGGGCAATACAGAGCAAATGAAACCAGGCACTGAACAAAGGAGGCAGAACCTAAAACCACCGCAGGGCCCTGTTGCTTTTCAGTGCACTGACCCCCATTTCTCTCACTAGGAACCCCAGAACTGCCTGTCCCTGCCTTGCTGCAGAGCCCTGCTGTGTTCCCTGCCCTGGGCTCTGAAATGTTGGTTCTCTGAGCCAGCTGGGAGCAGGGATGGGGCAGCAGGTGAGGCAGCTGGGCCCCAGCCACGGTTCTCCGTGCAGAGCCGGGCAGGACCTGCTCCTGCTGTTCCTGAGACGAGCAGAGCACCTTGGGAAGGCTTTTCCTGGAGAAGCACCGTTTTCCAGCCCTAATGGATCCACACCCCCATAGGAGTGACTGCCCCACCCTGTCACAGGCCCCGCAGGACAACAACAGCCCCTTCCCCAGCTCTGGGAGCTGCTCCAATTCCACACTTCCCTGCACCAGAGCAGTCCTGCTTCACTCCTGACCACAAACGTCACACAGGCAGCAGCTGGAAGCGGTGGCTGGGAGGCAGTGGAGCAGGAGGCAGGTTGGAGCTCGGCCTCAGCCCTTCTCAAAGTGCCACTGGTGGTTCCCATTACGGCTCTTCCACACATGGAATCAAAGCACAGCCACAGGACAACGCTGGCTACGGGCGCAGGTACGGATATATCTTATCAGTGGATATAAAAACATTCATTTGGTGCCTTCTTTGTCCTTTGATAAAATCCTTTTATAAATCCATAGTGACGACACACTGCTGCAAGCTCAGGATACCAGGGAAATCTCAGGGAAGAAGGGCAGTCTTTATAGGACACTTTTTTCCTCTGGGAATCCTGGTAATAGACAGTATCCCTGATCTCCACCTCCCGGTGCTGGTGTGGTTTCACACCTGTGTGGTTTTCCTGGAGCACAAGTCCAGCTGGCAGAGCCATCCTGTGCTCAGAGCCCGCCCAGCTGGTCTGGGCTCTGATTCCCGTTCGGTGTAGGACTGGACAACGACTTCCTGGAATTGGACCTGAGGAAACAAGCACAGGTGACAGACAGGGCAAGCAGGCTGGTTTTATTTTAGGAAGCAACGTTGGGCAAGAGGTTCCCAGCCAGGCCAGTCACTCCTTACCCCAGAGGCCCCTCTGTACAGCTAAACCCCCATATCTCCGTTTCATGAGGCTTTTGGAGCTGCCCCAAGTTCACCCTCAGTCATTAGGGACCGACAGTACAAGGTCACTGACAGTCCAGCCCTGACACAGCAGCTGCCTTTGCTCCCCAGCTCACTGCAGCAATGAATTACAGAGGGAGCCAGAAACTTGGCTAAACTCATTTAGAAGAATATATTTCCCTGGAATTGGCCTTTGTTTGCCATTGACACTTACTCTGCTCCTGTATCTCCTCCTATTCCTGTTACTCATAACGACAAGCCATGACATTTAACATAAGCTCACTTACTTCACTTCCTCGTACTTTTTGCCTCGATAAAAGTTACTCTTCTTAATCAGATATAGCAACACCAGGTCACAAAAGAAGGCTCCCTGCAAAGAGAGTTTTATCCTTTGTGTTTTGTCTTTGGAATAGAAGAGGAAGTGTTCTGATCTCATTAGCAATGAGCATTAATTAAAGAATAACTTGTAGAAGCTGTGTTCTCATTCATTCTCCAAGAATTTTATGGGGTATATATATTACATTTCTCCCTCTTACAGTTACAGGAGGGGTCTGGGTCCCAGTATGATACTTCAAGAGAAAACATTCACTTACCGCTCCCATGAGCGCCAGCCCCGAACTGATATTGATGACGGTGGGAATGATGTTAAATTTTCCTGCCTGGAAGAAGAAAAGTCATGAAGTAACTGGTGAGAGAACAACCCACAGAACAAACTGAAGGGTGTGGTGCTGCACAGGGGAAACTGCTGCTGCCTGTGGGTGTGTTTTGTTCCCATGGAGCAGACACAACCGTGGCAGATCCGCAGTGAACAATCTTGGAGGCTAAAGGTCTGTGTGTGTCTCAGATCCAACTGTCCCTGGCTGCAGTTCTGAGCTTGCATCATCCCTGGGTTAGGCTTCTTTTTTTTCTGCAGTGCACATGCATAGAAAATAGGTCTCTGGGGTGTATTTACTTCTGCCAGGCTTTACACGAGCCTGGTTTTAGGTAGAAGAGGTGCAGGCTCAGCTGCACTCCAGGTCATCTCCCTAATGCAGGGTTAGCTCCCCATGGACAGATGGGAAGAGCCCTTTCCTATGACAAGCCAGAGAGGCTGCCCTCATCCCAGAGATGCCTTCCCACTGAGAAATGTCCCCTGGAGAGAAATTTCTCTCCAGGCTTTGGAATATTCTGGCCTGGGACCTCACCTTGCCATTGACCATCACATCGAAGCGGATTCCGTAGGCTTTAATGAGCGTCCGGTAGTCGACCCCCTCAGCATCCCGGTAATATTTGGCAAACCTGGAACACAATCATGCTGGTTTTAACTCCATCTGCCCCTCTGGATTCACTTGTCTCTTCAAACAGATCTGTTCCCCTGTCAAAACCAGCTTTAGCCTGCCAGGAGCACAATTCCCTCCTCCCCTCCCCTGCAGAGCACTGTGCTTGGCTGGGGCAGTGCCTGGCACAGGCTGGTGCCACTCCACTGCCAACCTCCAACTCCTGCAAGTCAAACCAGCCCAGCCCAGCTGCAGGACTGATTGTGGCCTCCTCTTTACCCACCTGAAGTTGTACCCAGAAGAGATGGACGTTTCTGCAGACTTGTTGTCCAGCCGGCTAAAAGAATAGTGAGGATTACATTCAGAAGGGGCTTTATCAAGATCACAGTTCCATTCAATCTGAATTCCTATCACACCACCCTTAACAAAAGAGAGAGACAGGGTGAGTTGTTTAAGCTTAGTTCAGTTAAAGTGTCTTCAAATTTATCAGGCCCCTGGGTGAGTTTTCCCCAGGGACAGGAACAGCTGCACTTCTGTTCCCAGACATGAGCACACACCGCCCTGGATGGGCCCAGTTCAGGTGTGTGATATTAATCCCATTACTCTACACACAACCCCAGCCTTCCCTGTGCTCATTTCTGAGGAGCTTTCTCCCTGATTTCACTAATTTAAGTGGCTATAACACACTTCTCTTGAGAAGATTCTCTTTTATGCAGGGACGCAGTTCTTGAAGTTCTGGGTTTAAACCAATGGTACAGTAATGTTGAAATTAAACAAAGAATCCCTGCTGGCAGAGGTTTGGGCAGAATAACACATAACTGACCCTACCAGCTCTTCCAGAGGACCCACATCACCCTGCCTCCCATTCCCTGGGGACGGGATAAATGGGACCAGCTTGACTTTAAGCACTGGCAACTCTCCAGCGCAGCCTGGACAGGAGGCAGTTCCCGGGGCAGTGACTCCCTCACGGCCACCCAGCACACAGAACAGCCAGCTGGGAAGGCAAGTGAGCCCAGGGGACACTCCTACCCCCAAGGCCATTTCTTGGAAGTTGCCCCCAGCCCAGCGGACGATGTTCCCCAGCACGAAGATGGGGCAGTAGGGATGCTCCGCGCTGTAGCGGCAGGTCTTCAGGTAGGACTCGTTGTCAGTTGCCAGCACATTCATCCTGCAGGTAGGGAAGAAGGAAATCTGCCTTGTGTCCCTCTTTCCTTGCCTCCACAGCCTGCACCAAGACTGCAGACAAGAGATTTTTCCAACCCCCCAGAAATGGCCCTGTGGCACCAGCCCCATCAGCCTGCTGTTGGCCCAGGGAAAGCAGCCTGCTCTCCCCAGAATGACCTCCAGGACACACAGGGACTTGGCCATCTGAATCTGGGCTCAAGAAAGGACTGGCATGGAGCAGGTTGCCAGACTGCTCCAGGGCCACCTGGTTTTCTCAAGGCAAACCAATAAGGATGCTAGAAATGCCTATGACAATTGCCCAGGACAATAACCAGAACACACTCCTTTCTACACTGCTTTAGTTTGCTCACGTTGCAGCAGCAAATGCAAACAACTATTTTTAAATTTGCATTTTTCCCAGCCTTGTCCAGGCACCTTCATTTTTATGGAAGAGGAGGAATATCTGTTGAGCAGAAGCAGCTCAGGACTGTGCACTGGCTGGCAGAGAGGTCCATCTCCCTTAGGAGCTGTGCTGCATCCCAGGCTGTAGGAGCCACCAGACCTCATCTGCGGAAGGACAGCCTTCCTCCTCCCAGTTGCTCTCTGAGAAGCTCCAAGCCCTCCTTACCTCCTTGTTTCTGCACAGCCTGAAGCCAAAGCAGAGGGAATACCCACCTCCCCAGCCCACCCCTCCAGCAGGAGAAGGACAGTGGAGCAGACAGGGGTTATTGGTTCCATGGTGGAGAGGACAGAGGGATCTCCGAGCACCTGAACTTACTTGGAGAACTTAAACTTGGGGAAGCGAATTGAGTTCTTGATGTAAACAGTGAAGTTTTCTGCACTGCCAAGAAGTGGTTTCCTGGAAAAGAAGGGTTTGTTCTCGGTCTTACATTTGTACCCTGCCCACGTGCTGAATCTTGAATTGCCACTTTAGAAACAGCCTCATCCCATAGGTTGGATGGCACTGGGCCAGACATGCCACTCTGCCCACACTGCCAGCAAGGGGTTGGTGAGGAGGGTGCAGGTTGAGGGGACACCCCGAGAGCTGGGAACAGCCCTGGGATGGCCAGTGAGCTAAGCAGGGGGAGCAGAGGGCCAGTCCTGCCAGGGGGGCCGTGCAGAGCTCCCTCCTGCTCTGAACAGCCAACATTCAGCAAGCACCCAAGCAGAGGGAACGCAGGAACTGCCCTGAGTGACACACAAGCCGAGCAACTCAAGCCTGGAAACAGGATAGGACGGCCACGTACTTGGGCTTGGATCTTTTCTCCACTGGGCACCAGGCCAGTATCTCACAAGTCCCTCTGATGCTGTCCCTGTCTTTCAAACAACGGCCAGTCTTAACCCCTGCGAGCAGACACACAGAAAAGGTCACACAGAGCAGTCACCTCCTCTCCTTGCCTACAGGGCACATGAAAATAGATGATTTTCTCCCTCTTCCCTGCCGTGAAAGGGCCTCTCAGCTGGAACAAACACTCTCTTGTTGGTCCTCTGAGCAGCCCGGGGTGCCCTGGCCCAGCCACCGCAGAGCTGTGAGCAAGGCAGCAATCCCAGTAAGAGATAGTAAAGAAAAGAAAGGCTTTGCTGCTCTCTGTAATCAGAGATCTCTGGGAGTGTAACCAGGCTGAGGCCTCTGAAGGACACCAAACATAGCACAGGAGGAAGGACCCTTCCCTTACCATTGCCAGCCACCACTGCTTCCCCTTCCAGGCAGTCCTCGTCCCTGCGGCACAGGGCGTCGGGAATGCTGGCACTCTGCAAAGGGCAAGACAATCACAGGGTCAGAACCACGGAATTCTGAGGACAGAAGCGAGACCTGCAACAGGACACAGAGGGGTAAGAAAGTGCTGCTGCTCTGGGGGGAATTCTCTATATTGAAACAGAGATTTCTTGAGCATTTCTACACTTTAGCATCCCAAGCCCCTCCCTGACAGTCTTATTGTTACAAGGCATCAGCATCAATCTTTAGTTAGAGATAACTTGATTTAATTTTGTCTACCTGAGCAATCTTCTGTTGTTTTAGATCTCTGGGGTGTACAGGTCACTGAACAGAGATGCATGTTCTGCTAATCTCTCAAATTCCTTCTTCCTATCGTTAACCAATGCTTAAGTAAGAACTACAAAGTTACGAAGTTGAAGGTATTTAGCAAAAATTCAAGCTGACATTGTTTACTCCCTTTCCACATGAACACTAAAAAGATGCAGCTGAAGTGGTAACTGTGGGTCACGCAAACAGCTCGGCACATCAGGCCACCAGGAGCACCAGGATTCAGCCACAGGGTCCTGATTTTGGGTTCTGCTCAGTCTGGAGAGGGACAGACTGCAAAAATACCCCCAGACATTACCTGGCACTCACCAAAACCAGGCTGGGGGCCACGGTGCTTCGCCCTAAGAGATAACCCTACCTCGGATCTAAGCTACAAACTTCCAGCCCAAAACCGCCCCTCTCCTGGCTGCAGGGAGGGTTCCTGCAGCCACTAGAGGACAGCCGTGTCCTCAGCAATCCAGCTGTGCTCCCAGCCCTGCCTGAGACCTGGAAAATCCATCCCTGCACAGCCAGCGCCCTCCTCCCCCAGGCTCCAGCCCCTTCCCAGCCACGTCTCCACAGAGGACATTTCCACATGACACAAAGACCTCTGGCCCACAGGGCATGTTCTGGAAGGTGCCAAGAACCCTCCTGTGTCTGGAAGGTAATGAAAGCCTGAGTGCTCAGCCCTTCCCAGGACGGGGCTCTCAGAGAGCCTCCTCAACCCGTAACTCCACTGAGTCACCTCCAAGTTGTTTTCCCGTGGCCTTCCCTGACCCTGAGCAATCACTGCCTGGGTTGGGCAGAAATCCAACACCTTCACCTTGACTCAGGGAGGCTCTACACGATCAGTGCCTCTGGAAATTAAGACAGCTGAGCCTCCCAGGTTTGCAGTAACCAGTCTGACTGCCCAGCTGAGATATCACACCACAGAGAAAAACCGTTCGCCTCCCGTCCTTCCTCTGGTCGTTGCTCCCCTGGTGTCCTCTGTCAGTTCTTACCCCTGGTTTTGTAGGGGTCTGGGGGCCAAGGGGCTCAGTTCTTCCTACCTCAGGGCAGGTGGCTTGTCTCTGGTTTGGGGTCACGATCAGATTCGTCATGACAAAGAAGACGCTTTCACCCTAAAATAAACAGGGTAAAGCAGGAAGGGTTAGAAAGAGAGCACAGTCACAGGGCTGGTGAAAGGGAGTTTTTATTCTTATGTACAGGCAGTTAAATTGTTCAATTTATAGCTTTCTGCCCTGTCAGCACAGGACACTGGTTTTTCCCTCACACCCTCCCATGCAGGGAAAGCACAACTGCCCTGGCAAACACATCTGGGCAAATTGCAACTGGTGTTGAGCCACATCTGCTGCCACCTCTCCCCTGCATGTCCCTGTGTGCAAGCCAAGGAAGCAGCAGGGCAGGTTTAACCAGACACATTGCCAGCAACCCTCACCACTCTTAATTGCACCACATTTTCTTTCCATGTGCCCTGCTGTGTGCACACTCCTCTAGCCCAGGAACAGAGGTGAGCAGACATTGCTCAGCTCAGAAATCCATGGCATTTCTGCTTCCCAAACATCAAGGACCTGAGAAAACCAGGTTGCTTTAGGAAAGACCTAAGAAAAGGCCCATCCTGGCCTGCTTGTAGCCCAGTTCCTGCTTATTCACAGGGAAGACCTGGATACGTCACTTCCATCATGCTGGAAGCTGAGTGGCAGAGAAAACAGCCATGGGGTGATGCCAACCTGTGGAGGGATGACGTAGTCTGCAACATCCCACAGCCTCTCCCCCAGCTCCGAGGTGTTGGTGAAGGCCACCCCTTTCAGCTTGGTGATGACAGAGCTCTGGAGAGATGTGTCTGTGTCCTGATAGCCTTTCTTGACCACAAACACCCACCTGTGTGGACACAGCAGGCAGCAGCATTAGGGGGGGGTTCAGGCAACAATCAACCAGAGGAGATTCACACCGAAGTCAAAGACCATCCAAGAGCAAATCAAAGCACGCCAATGACACCAAACCCTCTGCAACTGCTGCCACAAATACAGAATAAACTCTCTGACACAAGCTGTGCTATGGGTGATAACTGGTCATGAGGTAAAAAACCAAAGCCTCCCACCTCCCTGTCCTGTGCTACACTCAGCAACCTCAGAAAAGGAAAGAGGGAGGGCACAGGGCTCTGCCTTCCTCGAGATGAGAAACAAACCAAGCTTTTGCAGGTTGCAGTGAGGAGTGTGGCTGGTTTCACAAGGGCACGACTCTCCCACTTCAGCCCCTTGTTGTTGGGCTGCTGGTCAGCAACAATCCATGGCTGGGGAGATGCACTCCTGCAGGTGAGCTGGATGCTCCTAACCTGTAGGGAATATTCTCATCTGGATACAGGAACTTCTGCAAGCTGGTGTCATGGTAACAACCTGACTGCACACCTGGGAGAGCTGCTGCTGCCTCGCCAAGCAGTCCAAGGAAAGGCTTTCCTTACTTCTCCCCACTGGAAGCAGCAAGAATTCCATTTCCCTGGGTGAAAACCTCTGGCTTAAATGAAATTCTTCCAGCTTCCCCACAACACTGCCAAAATCACCTGCCAGGACAACAAATCACTCAGACCCTTGAAGGAGCTGAGGGTGCTGGGGCAGGTTTGGGGAGAGAAACTCAGGCTGGCTCTGCTGGCACAGCTCTCCTTGGCAGTGCACTTGACCTGCAGGGAGGGAAAGGGCCATCCCAGGCTGAGCAGCACTGGCAAAGCTGCCCTTTACCTGCTACATGTGACAAACCTGGATGGCAACACTCCCCAGCCCTGTGAAGTTTCCTGCTTTCCCATCTTCCACAGAACACTCATTTCCTCTCCCAGGAGGGCTCAAAAGCAGACCCTTATTTTCTGCAGCGAATGGTGGAGGAAATGGCAGCTGCAGGAAACAATCCAGAGGGGTTGGATGATCCCCACCCCAAGCCACACTTTGAGCTGGTACACGTTCCTGAGCCGTAACCCCAGCCAGGGAGGCACTGCAGGGACCATCGGTGCCAAGGGTTTGCAAAGGCAATAGATGCCAAGGGAGGAAAATAGCCAGTCTCTGACCACTCACAGCCTCTGGTCGTGCTGGGTCCCTCTTGGACAGAGGATGTGGCCTCGGCAATGTTATCCACAGGATTGCTCCTGTGGCAGCCAGTCCGTGCCAGACTGCTGAGACTTCACTTGTGCTCTGCTCACTGGAGCAGGCTCTGGGACTGCACAGCCTTCTAAAAATAAACCCAGCATGTAAAAATGACTCTGCTATATTTAATCAGTGAAAACACGAGGTGCAAGAAAGGTGAAGGGACTCAGAAGCACAAAGAGTGAGGGTACAGGCTTAGGTGTCACATTCTGAAAAGCCTCAGAAACTCAGGAAGCGATGGCACAAGCATCATAATAGGTTGGATAATTCCAGGTCTGAGCCTGCACAAGGGCTATCACTGTGCCCATTACACACCAGAGTGACCAGCCTCTTGCAGAACTGGGCCTTTCCTGAGTGCTGCTCCAGCTATTTCTGTGCCAGCTCGCCCTGCTCTGAAATGAATGCAAGGCAGCGACATTCCCGCTGCCTCAGCCCCCACAGCCCCGGCTGCTGCAGCCCACTCCAGCAAAGAAATCTCCCACTTTCTGCTGGGTTCCCTCCCGTTTAGGCTTGAGCATGTCATGCTGCCCTGCAGATAACCAGGTGTGCCCCAAGGCTCAGCACCGCTGCCCTAAATGCTATTGTTCCTAACGAGTCAGGTGTTAAGGTTTGGCTCCCTTCCCACCGAACACAGAAATAAAGGTATCAATAATGCAGCACAAAGCCAGATGGCACTGGGGCTATTTTTATCCAGACCTCAATCTGAAAGGTAGAGCCGAACCTAGTGATCCCTAGCAGGTGAAAAATCAGGTATAACCTCCTAGCCATCCCAAAATGCAGCTGTAGCGACATGCCTCGCTAGCTGCATTAGGATCAGGAGGCACAGCAGGCTGTCTCTGCGTGCAGAGCATCCCACACCGATCACAGCAAGCAAAGGCAACCCCGGCAGCACGTGAAACACAGCGCGATCCTTACCCCACCAGGTAAGCCAGCACGGAGAGCTGCACCGCTCGGTAGAGGATCCCCACCTTCTTGTTCTTGGCAATGACGTACTTCTCCGTTTTATAGTCAAAAAGCGACAGGAACAAAGCCTTCCAAGCCACCTGCCCCATGGTGGCGGCTCCGCGGGAGCTGCGGGAGCGCTCGGAGCTCTCGCTGCCCACACGTGAAACCCGACACACCAACCCCTCGCACCGATCTCCTCCCTCCTGTCAGCTGCTCCCCGGCAGCTCTGGGCTCTCAGACCGGCAGCTGCGCCGACATCGGTTCCTTCCTGAGCTGCTTTCCAGCTGATTCATCCCCTGGGGAAACCCCCCCCTCCCCTGCCCGCAGCAGTTTTGTCCCCAGGCTTCTGCCCCCCCCCAAAATGTTTAGGATGAAACGTGTTACAGCATGAGGCCATGTTGCAGCATCCGAGGTGACACGGTTATAGTCTCTCACTGCTAAGCATTAAAGCCTTTCTTCAGCCTTTACACGATGACAAATTTAACAGGGTTAAATTTTTGGTTTCTTAAGCATTCACATGAGCAATGAGAACTGGGGTCCTTGCCAGTCACCCTGGCTGCTACAAAAACCTACCAAACCCCCAAATTAAGGAACTAATAAATGAACTCTGCATGTGGTTAAGGATCAATCATCATAGACAATAACATCTAAAAACTGGACCTGAGGAAATGAGCACAGGTGACAGACAGGGCAGGCAGGCTGGTTTTGGTTCAGGAAGCAACGTGGGCAAGAGGTTCCCAGCCAGGCCACTCACACCTTAACCCAAAGCCTGTCACCTCTGACAGCTAAAGACCCAGCTCCCAGTTTTATAAGGCTCTGGAGCTTTTGGAGCTGCCCCAATTCCATCCTCGGTCATTAGGGACCAAGAGCATGTCCAACCATGACACAGCAGCTGCCTTTGCTCCCCAGCTCACTGCAGCAATGAATTACAGAGGGAGCCAGAAACTTGGCTAAACTCATTTGGAGGAATATAATTGCCTGCAATTTACCTTTGTTTGCCATTAACAGTTATTGTGCTCCTGTATCTCCTTTTATTTCTATCAGTAATAACAATAAAGCCATTACTAGTACTGCCCATTGTAGTATCCTCCTGCCAAATTCTCTTCCCTGGGAGAATCATTCTCAAGATCTCAGGTTTTATGAAAATGTTGTCCATCATCCTCCTCAAATTCCACATCAAATCTAAACAGCTGGATCTGATTTTTAATGAACGTGTGTGACAAGGTTGCTCCAAACCACGAGAGGATCACAAACAGCATAATAAGGAACAAGACACTCATTTTGTGCCTCATCCCAGAGCCATCCCTAGAGTTTCTCTGCACAGTGAAAGAACCCTTTCTTCAGCACCTGCAAAATTAGAGCACAGGTCTGCCCTGAGCTTTTGTAATAATTTCCAGGTCAATTAATCTGAGAAAAGACTGACACAGGTTAGAAAAAAGCGTTCCTTAGAGTGAGAAGTGTTCTGCTCTAGGTGCAGCCTCAAGATATCAACCGGGTTTGATCACTCAAATAAAAAAAAAAGGAGGATGTAAAGCTGATACTGTTCTTGGTTCTTTTTAAACATCACATAGGACAGTTGCAATAGCTGTTTTGGAACAAAAAGTTTCAACTTGCATCAAATGTGCCTCAGAATATTCTGCACATTGCTCAGGACAAGCTACATTTTTGCTGACAATGCTGTTGCTGAGCTGCAGAAACAACGTAGCTGGTACTTTTTTGAATGCTCTTACAGATATTGTTCTCATATGTGGTTTTCTCATGTGGTTTTCACAGCCTTATTTTTATTTTCTTGTCTGGGAATTAAGTCTGTTGGTGTGTTTCTTGAGGTATCTGTGGGTGTTCAAACATAAGCAGTATCATTTGCAGCAGGGGAGTAAATAACCTAACAAAGTCTAAGCACCATCAGTGAAAGATAAAAAAACCCCATAGTTTCTCTTAGTCCTTCTCAAGGGACTGAGGCTGGATCTTCCCTGCAAGGTCTCTCCCTTTATGAGCCCCCTACTTTGAATTTCCCATGTTAAAAAAAACCCCAAAGGTTCTGCTCCATTCCCATGAGTGGTGTTTTCTCAGCCTGGAAATTCTCACAGGGAGAATCACAGACAGGACTGAAACTGCGCCTTTTCTCTATTTTTTATTCCTGACATGTTACACCTGCACTGAATTCCTCACACTGCTCACAGCACTGGTCACATCAGTCTCTATGATAGTGTAGCATAGAAAGATTTCAAGAATCAGCCCAGTAATATCTTTAAATCACACCCAAAGGAGACCAGATGCTTTCCAGGCAGTAGCAGAGAGCCCTGGCTGCTGGAGGGGGCTGTTTTAGGCACTTGTCTTGTTCACTTCCAGTGCCAAATGGTCGCCCCCAGGCATCAGTTCTCTCCATGATTCCCACTCTGCCCTTCACTGACTGTCAAGTGCCACAGAACCATCGGCTCCCAAAGGCACGGGGCTGACTCACAAACGCTGAGACGTTTCTCCAGCACTGAAATGCTCCTGCAGCAAATGTTTGAGTGATGCAGGTCCATCATCCCTCAGAAACAGGCGCCAGACCAGCTACTGAAATAGCAGAGAGACGAGGAGGAGAGGATGTAAATAGGAGACAAGCTATTTTGGCAAGGAAATGAACAGTGGGAAGGGCAGCTCTCTCCATTAGTGGTTTCTTCTCATGCTGTCATACTTGTAAGTCAACATCTTCGAAAAAACGAGGTGAAGGGTTGAACAGGTTGAAAGAGGAAGCTGCTTTCAAACCACAGTTCATGCCCACGGAAACACTTGGAAATCAGTACCACCAAAAGCATGAGCTGCTTTCTGAAGGTGATGGGTTTGGATGTAAAAAAATGAAGTGTGTGTGCAGCCCACAATGAAAAATGCTCTGTTCAGCTTCTCTGGAATTACCAAGTGGTAACTCCTTCCATCCATAGGAAAACACAGGTCCTGCTCAGACCTGACCCCCAGAGGAAAAGGTTTCCTGAGCAGCCCCCTGAGCCTGGCACCTGAGCTCCCCTCAGACCTGCTGATGGCAGGGGCTGAAGAGTCCCAGCTGTGCTGCACAGACCTCCTGGAGCCAGTTTAGCCAAGCTGGGAGGGAGAGGGTCAAAGGAATCAGCTTGTGGCAGTGCAGCATCATTCCAGCTCCCTCACCCTCTTATAATAAAGGACAGGAAACGTCTCTTTTGAGCTGCAATTCAATTAGCCTCCAAATAAAGCTGCCCCAACAGGCTCCCAGCCCAGCAAGGCACTCCATGGCTCCTATCTGATGTTCTTATGTCAGCACCCTGCACTTAATAACAAAGAACTACTGATGCCCTTTTCCTGCTAAGCTTTCCTGAGCAGCTGAGCTCCCATTCTCCTGCTGCCACCACGGCATTCCTTCAGTTCCAACACGAACCCAGCAGCTTCTGACCACACTGATGGAATCATAACCCAAGGTTTGGGAGATTTCCTGGCATATGGGTAAGACATAAGCAGCTGGTGTCATCCCTGATTAAAGCAGCATCACAAAACACGTCCTGCCCTCCCGTGGGAAGCACAAAACAGAGAACAAATGCAAAGCTGAATATGTGATGGGCCCCATGGTGATGAAACCAAGAAGCTGTGGCTCTGCAAACCCTCTGCCACCTTTGCATAAAGATCATGAACCATCCTGACAGCCCAGAAGCCTCTGGAATGTCTGCAGCAGCTTCTCTGCCCTTGACACCTGGACCCCCAGCAGCTGCCAAACACCTCAAACCTGGCTGGGGTCAGACACTCAATGACCCTGAACGAGGCATTTGCAAATGTTCTGTCTTTCAGGGAGGTGCCATAACTGTGCCACTGCAGAGTCAGGGCCACACAGCGAGGCCACAAACGTTGACAAGGCCTTTTGCACGGGGGATTTTATTCAAAATGCAGGTTGCAAATAAATTTAGAAGCAGACACAGCAAGGCTTCCATGGAAACAGCACAGAAACCCAGCTGTGGTTTGGATGACTTGAGTCTTGGCAGTCTTGGCTAATCCCTTAAGTGCCATCCAATTACTGCAAATGTGTTTGGCAGCTGCTGCAGTGATTGCAAAGAATTAAATGGTCGGATGGCACTCGCCGGAAACTACAAGTCACGGAGCTCTGTAATGCATTTAAGAGAAAAACATCTAAAAAGGAAAATAGCATTACCCACTGCAAGAGCTGACCTTGAGAGCCTTAAGGGACAGCAGAAGGGATCCAAGTAATCAGGGAAACTTAATTCACTGATGAAATTAGGCAGGGGGGTGAGGGGGGGAAAGGAGAGAAAGATTGCTTGATAGTTTTCCATCAGGCAATATTGGTTAAACCAAAGGAGACGGGAACTCTTTTGACTTCTGAAGGTCTGAATGAGTAATCTTTGTTTAATCTGCTGCTGTCTATAAACACACATTAGATCTGTGGGGTTTCTGGTCAAGCAAACATGACAGAAATAAAACAACCACACAAATAGGGGCAGAGATAGGAATACTATCAAGTGTCCATCCTTGGGAAAGAGAGGGAATATTGGTGTTGAAATCCCTGAGAGGACAGGAGGCCTCTATGTTGGCTGCATCAGCACAGAGTTCAATAAAGTACCCTAAAAGCTTTTCTGATCTGCATTAGCACACATCCTCCCTTTGCTTCTGTCCTACAGTCAAAACCCGATTCCACTAAATTAAGTGGCAGAACAAAAGTGTTATAAATTGAGACCAAACAGGATCATGCCCAAACAAAATTTATTAATTACAGCAAGTGGGATAAGAACAAAGACAGCGCTGGGTGACATCGGGAGATCTCTGCTCCAACAACTGCCACGCGTTCCTTTGTTACCCAGTTCCTTTTATAGTTCTCTGGTTTCACCTTTGAAGTTAAAATGGCCTTTTAGCACCCTATGGCTAATTGCTTTTTAGTCCTCCGCCGTTAAGCGGTCCTTAGCACTTCGTTATTAATGGTTCTTTATCCTTCCGCCGTTAATTGATAGAGGGTCCTTAAAAATAGGTCCTTTTCCTTCCGTGTCATTATTCAGTTATTCCCGCGGCTGGTGTTTCCGATCTCCTGGATCTGTTCTGTTTCAACATTCTTTACAGCCTCACCTCTGACTTTTAGGACAGTATATTTACATTCTAACCTTTAACTAACAAGACAATATATCTGTATTTTAACCTTTTGGCTATAGCTAATAAAACATGTTCAACAATATATATCACTCCTAGGGCAATATATCTACATTTTAGCCTTTTGGCTCTAGCTAATAAAACATGCTCGATTTAATAAACAATCTATCTATCACAAAAGGTCCAGAATTTAACTCTGGGACTTGGTCAGTTCTCCAGACTCAGCAAAAGCACCAGGATGTCCCACTTGTTCCTGCCCCAACAGAAGGGCTGTGCTGGTTTAAGAGTTACCCAGCAGGGAAAATGAACTCAACTCAAAAGAGATATTATAAGTCAGAATAACAATTTATTAAAATAATACAGTAAGTATGGTTATAGAGACACACAATTGGTTTTAACCCA
>JAWWES010000048.1:3607003-3629482 GCA_035583135.1 Lophotriccus pileatus
TGGGAAATGACATGGAAGGCTATAGAATACACAGGTTTGGGTTACACACATCCAGTGATGAATTGGTCCCAGCTGTTTTAACTAGGACAAGGGCCCAGCAGCCTGTGTGATCCTCACACCTCAGCGTTACAGTTCTCTTCTTTCAGGCCCAAATCGAGTCCTCTGCTCAAGGTGATTCTTCCAGGGACCAGCAGAACAGTTCTGCTTTTTAAGAACTATGGAAAAAGAAATAAAAGGAACGAAACCTCAGCTGCTTTTCAGCAAAGCCTCACCCAGACTGCAAGAACCACCCAGTGCTGTGCTGCCACCAAGCTGTGTCCCGTGTCCACAGCCCGAGTTATGACTGTGACAAAACCCTCCAGAGTGACAAAGCCTGGAGTGCTCTAAGAGTCATTCCACAAGGGGCAATTTTAGGGGGAAGCAGGAGAGCTGCAGCACTTGTGCCAAGCACTGATTGCCTCCTGGGAGACAGCTCTGTGGATAAAACACCCCTGTCGCTCTGCGGCGACGGGAAAGCAGCACCTGCACTGCGGTGCAGGGCACACCCCGAGCCCCGAGGGGGCAGCTGGGCACGGCCCCTCGGCTCCACCGGGGGCAGGATACGTGGAAAATCCGGGTGTATGTTCACACGTGTCTGGAATATCTGTGTTCACATACACAGAACCGCAGAATGGTAAGGGCTTGGAAGGGACCTTAAAGGATCACCTAGTCCCAACCCCCCTGCCACATCCAGGGACACCTCCCACTGGAACGGGTTGCTCCAGGACTTATCCAGACTGGCTTTGAGCACTGCCAGGGCAGGGGCATTCACAACGTCCCAGGGCAACGTGTGCCAGGGCCTCACCACCCTCTCAGTACAGTGACACGTGTATTCTGTGCACACGTGTTGAGCACATATGCACACACACACACATCATATTCTATGCACATGTATGGAATATATAGACCTCTATAAAATGTGATATACACACATATACATTCTATAAAAATGTAATATAGATTTGCATTCTATGCACATGTATACATATATACATACACATGTATGCACACATATAAATACAAGTATAGATATATATACATGAATGCACATGTGCAGAATACATGTATACATATATATGCATGCACATGTATAGAACACATGTATACACACATATACATATATATTTACATGTATGCAAGTGTACAGAAGGCATATATACATACACACACACATATATATATTACATGTATAGACAGGTATAGAACACATGTATACATATATATACATACACATATGCACACGTATAAATACATGTCTACATATACACATATGTCCACGCCTGTACAGAACACACGTGTAAAGCCAGCCCTGCCGGCACAGTGACGCGTCCCTGTGAGCCTGGACGGAGCGGCGCTGGCTCCGCCCGCGCCGGGGGCTCTGAAACGCAGCGGAGCGGGCCTGTCCCACAGCAGTGGTCGGTGCCAGGACCGCGGGACGCTCCGGGAGACCAGGACCAGGACCAGGACCGGGACCGGGACCGGGACCGGGACCGGGACCGGGACGGGAGGGCGTGGTCCGGGGCGTGTCCTCCCCGCTGGCCCCGCCCCGCTGCGGGAGCCCCGCCGCGCTCTCGCGCGCTCTCGCGATAGCGGTTTGAACGGGCGGCGGGCTTGGAGTTCCCTCCCTTCCTTTCCTTTCCTTTTCCTTCCTTTCCTCCCTCTATTCCTCCTTTCCTCCCTCCCTCCCTCCCTCCCTGCGATGCCGCCGCGGCCGCGCCTCCTCCGCACCTACTCCCGCCGCGCCGGGTACCTGCGCCCGCTGCAGCCGCCCGACCGCTGGATCTCGCCGGCGCCGGACCGCAAGCACCTCTTCAGCTCCACCTCGGCCTGTTCCAGCGCCCTCTCCGCACGCTCGGAGGACGACCCGGACTTCTTGCCGCCCCTGCAGTGCTGGCCGCGGGCCTCGGGTAAGCGCCGCGCCTGGTCCCGGCGGCTGCGGGCCCGCAGGAGGGAGACGCGGGGGAAGGAGAACCGGGAGCCGGAGACGTCCCTGTCCTCGCCCTCCCCGTCGCTCTGCTCGTCCTCCCCGTCCCTCTCCTCGCCCTCCCCGCCGCCCCCGCGCCGTGCCCGGCGCCGCCGGCAGAACCCGCCGTGCCCCGCGGCGGCCCCGCTGCTGTGCAGCACCCCGCAATGGCAGCCCCCGCAGCGGCCCCGCCGCCCGGGCCCGCCCGCCGCCCGCACCCGCGGCTTGTCCAGCTCCGCCACGGACGGCGGCTCCGGGCCCTGCCTGGGGCTCGGGGACAGCCCCCAGCCCCGCCCGCCCCGCCGCCGCGCCCTGCGGGGCCGGCTCGCCTCCCTCCTGCTCAGCACCACCATCGAGAGCGGCTCCGGGCTGGGGGACCCCGGCCCGCCGAGCCCCGCGCATCGCCCGGCGCTGCGGGGCGCGGACAGCGCCGTGGACGAGGAGGAGGAGTGGATCCTGCCCGAGAGCGCTGAGCCCGACCCGGGACTGCAGGAGCCCCGCCGTGTGCTGAGGTCGTCGGTGCGGGGGGGACCCTGCCGGCCACAAGCTGCCCCGACCCCACAGACCTCCCCAAGCGCTTTGCCGCCCGCTCAGGCGGAGCCGCTGCACTCTACGCCCTGCGACGGTGCCACTTCCCATGAGCCGTCTGAGCATAGCACCAGAGAGTCACCGAAACGCAGCTCGAGTTGTCACACGGGCCTAGCCAAGGAGTACCAGCTTGTGCCAGTGGTGGTCTTGGACCCCGAGGAGGTGCCGAGGAGGCTGGCGAGCATGAAGCTCAACGAGAAGGCTGATGTTCAACCCACCTGCCAGCAGCCAGGATCTCCCGTGGGCCGGCCGGGAATCTTGGAGAGCAGATATAGAAGGACCAAGGATGGCTCTGGAGAGGGCAGCACCTGCAGGAAAGCCTGTATCAGCGGCTTCAGCGCCAGCCGCTGGGGCAGGCACACGAGGCTCCACCCAAAAAGGCGCAAAAACAAGAGGCAGCAGCAGCCTCACAACTCCTTCCTCAGACCACAGGCCAGGCAAAAACGAGCGCAGAAAGGTGTTCTGGAGATGTCTGTAGACGGGAGAGATAATGACTGTTCAGTCCTCAATAGCTCCTGTTCCTGGGCCAGAGTTCGAGCATCTCTGTCCTTCCATAAGAAGAAGAAAGTGACCGCTGAGGACAGTTTCAGCAGCAGCATCCTCTCTACCCCGCTAGGGAAATCCCAGCTGTCAGGGTACCAAGCCAGCCTGTCAGCTGGGAGGGCTCAGGGCTGCTCCTGGTCCGTCTCCTCCATGGTCCTGCTGGCTCCCAGGGATTCCTCTGTCCTGGAGCTGGTGCTTACAGACGCAGAGAAGGTGTTTGGGGAATGCCAGCAGGAAGGGCCCGTTGGTTTTGAGGAATGCATTCCTTTAGATAAGATGAAAGACTGCAAGAAAATCGGAGAAGGGGTGTTTGGAGAGGTGTTCCAGATCAATAGTGAGAGAGGACCTGTGGCCCTAAAAATAATTCCCATTGAAGGGACTGAGAAAGTAAATGGTGAAGCTCAAAAGAGCTTTGGGGAGATCCTGCCTGAGGTAATAATTTCAAAAGAACTCAGTCTTCTGTCTGAGGAATCTGTGAATAGGACTGTTGGGTTCATCAGCCTGTACTCTGTGCACTGTGTTCAAGGGGCCTATCCCAAGTACCTCCTGGAAGCCTGGGACAAATACCACGAGGAGACGGGATCAGAAAACGACCGGCCAGACCTTTTTGGGGACGAGCAGCTCTTCATGGTTCTGGAGTTTGAGTTTGGAGGCAACGACCTGGAGCACAAGAGGTGCAGTTTCTCCTCGCTGAAATCAGCAAAAAGCATTTTGCACCAGGTCACTGCATCCCTGGCCGTGGCAGAGCAGGAGCTGCACTTTGAGCACAGGGACCTGCACTGGGGGAACGTGCTGGTCAAAAAAACAGACACAAAGGAACTTCATTACGTGCTCAACGGGGAAACACACACGATCCCCACGGAGGGGATTCACGTCAACATCATCGACTACACCCTGTCCCGGCTGGAGAAGGACGGGCTGACCGTGTTCTGTGATCTCTCCACGGATGAGGAGCTGTTCCAAGGCACGGGGGACTACCAGTTCGACATCTACAGGCAGATGAAAGCGGAGAACTCCAACAGCTGGACCGACTATCACCCTCACAGCAACGTCCTCTGGCTGCACTACCTGGCAGATAAACTTTTGCATGGCATGAGCTACAAGAAAAAGGCATCAACTCTTGCCCTGAAGAAAACAAAGATGCAGCTCACCAAGTTCCACAAGGAGGTGCTGACCTTTGAGTCTGCCCATGACGTTTTGCTTAACAGCAGCCTCTTCCAGTGACCAAGGACTAAGTCGCTTTCCCCTCTGCCTTTTTTTGGATGCATGATCTTTTTATGTGTTGGCACAATGAAGTGTTATGATTCCCAATGTGAATAATACACTATAAAAAAAAGTCTAAAAAATATCCCCCCCCCAAAAGTCTTCTGCTCGAAGGTGTTTCCATATCTACTGTTTTTGAGGGGTGGTGGAGGGGAGAAAACCCTTCCTGTTGACGTCTGTCAACTTTTGTCGAGTGGGCTTTTGAGAAAGATTTCTTCAGGCTCAATAAATGCTATGGATCTTACATAATTTTTTTTTTCCCTTTTAGTCTTAGATTATTAAAGGTCGTTTTATTACTATATTGGCTTTCTTACATTTACTTTTTTAAAGAGAAAAGCCTTTCAGTTCTGGACAGTGAGGACAAAGGTAAACACTGTTGCCTCACTGGAGACAAAGGGGAAAACCCCACCCTTTCATTTAGTTTTAAAACAGAACTTTTGTTCAATCTGGTGAAATTTCTACCTGGAATGATGATACAAAATGTAAATATGTTAAAGTTTCTGTAAAGTGTTTTAAACCCATTAATCTGCAATAATATGTTAATATGGGGGGGGAGGAGGTCCCTCTCTTAAGGACCAAGGAAGATGTATCTGATTGTGCAAAAAGAATAAGACAAAGTACCTGTGCTCTTGATGTAGTTTTGATGGCTATAATTTTGTGACCTTGTATGCTGGTAGGAACCCAAACCTGTAACTTTGTGGTAGCACTTGAAGCAAATTCCTCCATTTATCACAGAGGAAAATGCATGAGGTAATAGTTGTTCTTTAGTCCTGACTGCAGGTGCACCAGGTGCCCTGAATTGGAAGCTATCCTTACATTAATTCCCAGTTCTTTGCTTTCAGAAGTCCTTTGCCAGTACTCACATTCATTGAAGAAACTGGTCTAAAGAGAACAACAAATCAAACAAAGTGACAGAGACGCATTAAGAAATTAAGAGGCAGCACCATCAAATTCATTATAGCTGGAGTGCTCTCCATGCAGTCTGACTACTTGAATGTGTATGTGTGCACTTTACCAACTAAAAGCATCTTTGACCCTTTCTTTTAAGTCATCTTTGTACAAGCTCAGCAGCTGCAGACCCTGGGAACCCCCACCTGTGATGGTTTCACTGTTGTGCCTCCCAGACCCTCCTCGTGCTGTCCAGCACCACAGACTCGACAACCTGCAGTGCTTGGAATTCTTCAGCTGGAAGTTGTACTGGAACCTTACACCAGGCATCCTCTCCATCTTGTTTTCATCTCTAATTGACTAAAGTAATGCAATATATTTGACTCTTCTTAAAACCTGCTTGGTAAGGATTGCAGTGAATGCTTATCCGATATCAAGGATGTTCTTTGGTCACGATGGTGATTTTTGCATTTGTGCTTTTTTTTTTTTTTAAAAAAAAAAAATGATAAACCATGTTATTCTTTGCCTGCCTTGGTCCTTTGTTTCTGTGGTTTGAGACCTGCTGCTTTGGGCTGTGCAGGAGGGATGGGACAGTGGCAGGAACTAAGAAAGGAGAGGTGCCAGCCCAGGGGTGACAGGGGGCAGTGGCTGTTGTTAATACAGATTTTGAAAGCTGCCATTGCCTTGGAATGTTTCCCTGCAAACCAATTGTCTAATTTGTTGAACATGTAGTGATTTCCATTATTCAAACTTTAAAGCTTCTACCCCCTCACAGAACTGGACATTAAATTAATGTGGAAACCTTTGCCTTGAACTGTGCTTCCAAAGGCAGTGCAGCTGCCAGAAGTGAGCCCTTGTTTTCTTTTTAAAGATGCTCTCTGATTAAAATAAATACAGCAAAAAATATTGTGTACTAGCCAGTGCCCATAAATTTTAATGGGAGTCAGTTCCCCATAAATTCCAAGAAAGGAATCAGAATGGTAACTTCCCCCTAATCAAGACAAATGCCCTGAACAAATATTTTCATCCCAGTCACTTGGAGTGAAAGCTTCACTTGGAACAGAGCTGGATTATATATTTTAAGGCTCTGTTCTCCCTGCTAAGGAAGGAGGATGCCAGAACCCAGTTTGCCACTTCAGAAAACACAAGTTTTTTCTAATTTGTGCTACATCTAAATTAGGCCCTTCAAGGCTGCTCCATCTTTTACTGAAACAAGGAAGCAGACAAAGTTAAAATTATCCTAAGGGAAGATTTTTCACATGAATCCAAAGGCTTGAGAAGAGCGAAAAGAACAAGCCTAGTTGTGTGTAACCAGTGACTGATAAGTCAAAATGGGCTCCAGGTAGGAATTCTGGTGTTTCCAGTTCACAGTGGATTTTGTGGTGAAGACAGCAGCACTCAGTGATACTCATGGTGATTGCAGCCCTTTTGGATCATGTTTTTCAAGTTTAATTGCCAAATCCCTGAATATTTTGCCTATTTTGAGGGAAAGGACAGGCAAAATATCAATTACCCTGTAAATGCTCTGTAACTTACCAGGGTACTGATAAAACATGGAGAGTAGTGTATTTTCTGCCCATCATTCCCACCTGGAAAAATCAGACAGTGAGTGCAGGAATATAAAAATTATTTCTTGCCTTGAGGAAATGCTCCCAAGCCAAGAGCTGGATCAGAAGGAAGAGCAGCTCTGGCCTGGCTGTGGAGAGAGAGGAGGAAGAGCAGCTACTCAGAGTATCAATTAGAGGCAAGGAAAGGGGAAATTAATGATTTCTACTTGCAGTTGTCTCCTCAAGCACAGGCTGCCCAGTTCTGCAGTCAGACTGCAGCAGTCAGGGGTGTTGGTTGGCCACAGTGACCAGCAGGAGAGGATGGCTGCCAAAGGATCAGGAATGCTCTTAGTGCTGGATAAAAACACTGGGAAATTCAACTCGGCCCATAAAACAAATGAGGCACAAATAGCCCAATAAAAGCTTGAGAGCCTTAAATCAGATAAATCCAGTCTTTAGGCCCCAGTCCTAACAACTGGAACGCTCCCTCCCCTGGAGCTCTGGCGAGGTTTGTTTGGGTAATAAATTACTTGGGTGTCTGTGCTGGGTTTCCTTTCTGCAGTTTGCTGGGAGCTGAAGGGCTGTTCTACAACCCCACCTGGGCTGTCACCTTCCCAAAATGAAGGGGTTTGGGGTGGTTCAGTTGTCACATACGAGTCACCTCCATTAGTGGAACGTTCGTGGTCACTCCTCAGTGTGGCCCAGCACTGACTCCTTTCTAGAATCAGACACAAAAAGGGTCTTTATTTGATGAGAGACCTGAAGCATCCTGGTTCTGGGAATTACTCCCTCCAATTGCTTTCACAGGCAGGGTAATGCAATAGCCCAATTAATTATTCAATGTTCAGGGTGTGTAGGAAAATGCTTCTTAATATCAAAGGCAGACACTTCCACGCTTTATGTAACATTTTATCACTCCTGTTTTACACCAAGGCTGACTTTAAGCTCTGTTCCACTTGATTAGCTCTTCAGTCAATCTCCAGGGTATGTTTTTATAATAAAGTGATGCCTTCTGGTTTGTGTAAGGCCAGGGGAACCGAGCAGCTCTTTGCTGCAGTGCTGTGCATCAGCCTGAACCAAAATCACATGTTCAGAATTAAATGCCAGAGCTGGTGTTTTTAGGGTGATCAAAGCTTGGTCTGTGCTCTGAGGTTCCCTGGAACACCCAGCCATGCCCATGGAGGCACAGAGAGCACTGGATGAATTATGGGAATGATGGACTGAATGGAAAGTCAACCAGAGGACAACACTGAGAATTCGAACAAAACGCCTTTTGCACAAAGATGACATTTTATAGGAACTCTAAATGCAAAATCTGGACAACAAAACCACCATGACTCACTGAATCTGCCTGGTCTAAGTCAAGGGAGCAGCACAGATGGTCCTGTTCTGCAGTCCATGGCAGGGAACTGAAAGCAGACACAGATCAGGTCACATTAAACAGTCCTAATTTTTCTAAGGGAGCGGATTCAGAATATCTTTGCATACACATCCTCTGAAAACCAAAGTTCCCATGACCTCAGCTGAGGAGAAGTTGGAACTGAGAGACCCTCTAGTGATAAGTCAGTCCTAAATGGATGATGTTCTGTAATTCAGCTCCCAGGATAAGGTTTATTAGCAACAACATGAGAAGCCTTCACTGGGGACAAGGTCTTGTCAAAGCAATGCCAGTTGTTTACCCCTGGGTTGCCACAGGGCAATGATATTAATTTCTTTTCCAGAGATGATATGTTTTTCTTGAATAAATATGTTCATGTGCTGTGCCAGATTGGAGACACACTATTTTTTTCCCTTTAGCAACAGTTTCATTCACCAATAAACATCTACTGCCTGTGGCTGATGCTTCTGGAGAAGTTCAGTGATAATTAATAATTAGATATGTGTGTAAGTACTCAGCAACACTGACAAACACTCAAGAATCTCATGAATTATTGTTAGGAAATAAATGTACCCTCGGCATCTCAATGCCTGAGAGCACTGACAATGGTCATTAGTGTTCATTACTGCTCAGGGCTAAATGTTGTCCTCACTTCTCTGTCCTAAGCTTTATGGACACCTAATTAAATATTAAATTGTGGTAAAGACTCCAACCTGCTACTAAAACAGCAAAAAGCTGCCTCTTCACAGAGCTTTCTGGAGTTTTCTCAGAAGCTGTGATTGGGATTTCAGACTGAAAAAGAGCTGGATTAGCTTGCAGGAAGCCTGTACTAAACTGCAACAGAGGAGTCAGGATGTCAAACTGGACCTTGGAGTTTATGGCAAGTTTGCAATGCCCCAAATATTGTTTTAGAACAAACAAACTAAAAATTTATTTCAAAAAAATTAATTACTTTCAAAATCACTATAAAATTTGTAGGGTTGTTACTAGCAAACACACCATTCAACTAATAAAGTCTTAATCCAAGTTCCAGTGGAGAGTTCAGTATCTGAAAAGCACTGCACAAAACACACAAACCTTGTGCCTTCTTCACAGGTAGCACCTGACCTCATGTTCTACAGGGGCACGGGAGAAGTGTGGGCAAGAACAAAGCAATTTTTAGCAGCTTTGAGGTTGAACCCTAGAGCTGAGATTCTCCAAACCTGGGCCTGAATCTACCCAGAATACTGGACTGCTAAGTAGGAAGGCAGCAGAGGGCAGAGGATGGCATGCAAAGGCTACCAAAGCACATATTTTTTTTTATTTTTAGTGGTAAACCTGCATCCTGGAAAAAGATTTTTGCTGGTGTTTTATTACCTGAAAATGCATTTTCTGGTGGGTGCTGTCTGTCCAGCACAGGAACAGGAGACTCCATGTTACCATTTTTCTCGTGTTTAACTCTCAGAAAAACACTGGAAAAACAGTGGAACTCACGTGGCTCCGAGAAAGGAAGATCAGGAAGTTAAGAAAATACCCAAGCATTAAAATGCACAAGTCTTGACACGTCACCTCTGCTCCAGTTTCCATCTCCTGGTGTTTTAGGGGACCTTCTGGCTCAGATGTTTTCTTTGTGTTTAACAGCCACCAGTGAACCACAAGCTCCTCAAATGTTTGGTTTTGGATCATTTTATACATTTGCCTCCCATGCCTTTCCCTGGGTAACGTGGTCAGTAATTCAGCTACACTCTGTGAAAACCAGCTCCCTTGTGTTTGCTTTCTCCCTACAGAGACAGCACATCCCAGCCTGGTCAGAATTCCCACTTTTCACCTTGTTGAGGCACTGAAGTAAAGCTGAGATTGTACCAAAACGCAGTTTTGCTGGAACAAGGCTGTTATTTTTGGAAAATCAGGATTCTCTCAGGGTTTCATCTCCTGCTGGTGAGGCTGGACAGCTGGCCTCAAGCTAGGCAGTGAATTACCGATAAGGAACAGAATCAAACATAAATTTTGGGACTCAAACATTAAAATGCTTTAAGGAAGCCTGGCAGCAAGAACAAGAATTGCTCAGTGTTTCCATGGCTTGTCACCTGGGCCAGGCTGGCCTATTTACAGCAACCCCAGTTTCTGCTGGGAACGTTCAGAACCCACAAAATCCCAAGAGCCTGGAGGCACAGACAGCCAAAATACACCAGTGTGGGCAGAGCTTCAGCATCAACCACCATGTTTATGTTTCCCTTAGATAAACACATCATCCAGCAGTTCCAGTTCTCTCTTTATCCAGGATTTTGTTTTCAGGTACGAAATGCAAGAAGAAAACCAAATCCACCTGTCCTGTCTCAGCCTTTGTGAACTGCACAGGTAACTCAGCTGCCTGACCAGGTGTGTGACTGAAAAGGAGGGAGAGGATGTAAATAAGCTAATTTTTGTCTAAATGACCTAAATTATCAGTGCTGAATTGCAGGCAGACCTAGATCTGTGTTAATCCCTTTATGTTCACCATCTCATACTTGCTGGAAGCTTTGGACATACAGAGGCAAAAGCCTTTGCAAACTGGAACTAAAGGGTTTTTATATTTTATATAGTTTCTAGCACTGGGAAAGAGGTTTTTTATGTCCCTCTGATGCTGAATTAAAAATAGAATAATGACACACTGCTTGGAACACAGATTCTATATTTGTCTTTGAAGCATTTCCCCAGCACAGCAAAAAATAACATTACCTACCAGAGCACAGTCACGTTGTCCAGAGGTCCTGCTGCCCTGTCTTGGACACCATCATCATGGAAATCAAAGCCACCATCATCAATGGATTGTCCAAAATACTGCAGTCCTGAAGAATTTCCAGAGGTTTTGCTCTCTAAAATGGGGGGGAGCATCAACAAGTAGAAGTCAGGATCTCCCCCCTGTCCTAAGGAAAATACACTTCTCTTCACAAGGCTGCTGTGGAGGTGGTTTTGTAACAGCCCTGAGATGCAAAATACTGACCCTTAACATTCTGTAGTGGATTAAGGGCTGTTCTGGAGCAGCACCTGAAGCTCCTTTGCCTCACCAGACAGGTGAATAATTAGGAATTAAGGAGCAGCTTCTGCAGAAACCTGTGGAGTGACTCAAACCATCTGAAAATGTGTCACCCCAATGAAATGTGCACGTCCTCCCTGCAGCCTCTTGCTACAAAAACACCAGCTTTTCCCTCTCAAGGGGTAATGGAGCCAGTTCCCACCAACACACCTGCCTGGGAACAGAGCCCCTGATCTTGTCTTTAACACCATCAAGGGTGGAAGTGCTGCCCAAAGAGGAATGGTTTGAAAGCTGATCTTCGAGGGGGCTCCAGCTGCAGTATCCTCATATCCATCCCCACTGGTGACAACCCAAGTTACCTGCACCTGAAGTGACCTTTCAAGGTGAAAGAATGAATCTGGAAAACACTGAAGGCAGAAATCCTTTCACAGCAAATGTAGCATAACTCTTACATTGAAAAAAAACCACATAAAATACAAACCAAATCTTACTGCACAGTCTTTTCTCAAATCAAGAGCAGCTGAGGGGATCCCCAGCCTCTTCCACACGGAAACTCACCCTGTGACAGGAGCAAACCACGAGAGGGTGCACGTTGTTTGAATCCTGACATGCCCAGGCTGGGTTCCTTCCAACCATCCTGTGCGTGCCCTGAGCAAATCCTAGCAGTGCACCCAGGAGGGTTCCCTCCTGATCTGCTGCTGAGGTTCACCTCTTGTCCAAAATGACACAATTAACTCACACCCTGGCTGTTGTGGAACAGACCCTGCAGCCGGGGCCACAACAACACTTGTTTTCTCCCGGGAAGCGAAGTTTCAGCAGCTCCCCTTGCACACGTGTGTTGCACTAAAAACCTGTCTGCCTCCAGGCAAACCCCAGGATTTTACCACTCTGGGGTAAGAGCACACCTTAAGTCCCAAACAGTTTTATTTCTCGCACTGAGCAGTGTCATTCTCGTGTTCCTCTTTTATTTCGCGGTGCCCGAGGCAGCGGCGCTGGCTGCAGCCCGCAGTCCTCTACCATACAGGGAGAGCAGGTCCAGCGGGAGCACAAAGCAGGAATGTTTTATTTGTCACTGCTCAGGCACGGCTGGAAAATCCCCAACATGGAGTGTTTACGCTCCCAGTGTTTCTACCTCCGTCTCCAGGCGATGGACGTAAACCCTTCGTCCTTCCCCCGGTCCAGCGGAGCTCCAGCGAGGAGAGGATCTGTCACCCCATCGTGGTTCACATCGAGTGGGCAGAGCTCAGACCCTAAATAAGATCCAACCTGTGCTCCAGAAAAAGACAAGCAGCCCTCTCGCTGGAATTCTCTATATATAGCTTTGTAAGAATTGGTGTCCTTTGCAGCAGAGTAAGGCAATTTTTAGAACAAAACATCACATATCTACTTATATGTGGATCGTTTCCTATTATTTATTTTATTACAGCCATCCTCAGGGACAGATCCTGCAACCAGTTTAGCAGCAACAAAATCATTATTCAACAGTTTGACAGCGGAAAAAGAACAACAGGGCTGAGGAACTCCCTCCCTGTGAACCATGAGAGCAGAACATGAACACAGCACACCCCAGGCAGGGACATTTTTTCCCAGTCTCTTCCCAGATTTCATGATCCCTTCAGGTACTTGCTGCAGGGGCAAGACACTGCAGGCTGGGAGGGATGGACAGAGGGGCCACTGCCTCTGGCACTGCAAAGCAGGTTGGCACAGGGCAACTGGAGATGGATCTTCCTCCCAGTGGAACAGAGACGTGGTTCTCTTTGCCCAGACAGCCTAAATTTTCCAAGAATTCTCAGAAAAGGGTGCAGCAAATCACATGGACACTTTTTAGCCACCTCCAGCTGTCATCTTAAAGGACTCCCTGTGTCACCATTTGACAACCATCCTCACAGCCCAGAAATGCTGAAACACTCCACATCTCACAAATCCAAACTGAAAACAAAAAAAGAGATTATGTTAAAAGAGGAAGCAAAAAAACCCACCCTTTGCACTCAGATTTAGTAACAGTTTAGCCACAGTCACGTCTTCCTGAGCTTTGCCTGGTCCTGCCAGGCCCCACTTATTTTTTTGTGCTGCTGAAGCAGATGTGAGGTTGCAAAGAGGAAGTTTTCTTTTAAAATGTCACTTCCCCCCACCCCCCATCCCCAACTTTATTTTTGTTTTAGTCCCGGAGCAACAAATGAAATTTCTTAAAGACCAAAAGCCAGAGGCAGCCCCAGGAACAGCCCAGCTGTAAAACTGCCCCTGCTGCAGCCCTTCAGCCCCTGCGCGGCTTGTGGGACTCACAGAAAGCATCTGTTCTTCGTCGGGGCCCTTGGGCTGTCACATTTCAAAGGCTCCCTCTGCGAGCTACAGAGGCAGTGGAAAGTATGTTCAGTTGCAAGTGGGGTCACGAAGAGATGAGGAGAGAGGGAATCAACTCAGCCACGGATACACCTCCTCTTGCTGGCTCCAGCTTCAGAGCAGGCATTGGAAAAACAAGGTGGGGGGGGGGGGAATCCGACAGCAAAATTAAATGTGCAAAACATCTGAGGAACAGGAAAGTCTTGACTCCACCTCTGCCCCCGAGGAAAACGGCCTTGTGGGGGATTAGGAGTCGCATAAACCAGCCATGAAGTTCCTTTGAGGAAAATGGCAGAGATAAGCTGTGAGATGGATCACTGTGAGGTGGGAAGCACTTGGAGATTTCTGCAGAAGACACAGGGAGCAGAGGGCAGGCAAAAAGTGCTTGTGTAAAGTTTGGAAGCCCACATTCCTATCCCACCCTGCCAGGAGCCAAGCAGCTCTGACCAAAGCACACAGGAGAGGGTTGGAGAATCCCTGACCCTGTGTGGAAAGCACTGGGAGCTGCTGGTGCCTTTTCTTCGTGGCATGGCTGGGCCTCAGAGTCTCTGTGGCTCATACACACAGGGCAGACAGAGAAACCACAGCTCTTCCTCCACTGATGTCTGTGAAAGGTTCCTGCTTTGCCAGAGCCCTCAAACCCTCCCCACGTGCACAGGAAGGGGTTCACATGCAGGTGGGTTCACCTGTTAATAATTTCTTGTGTAAATGACCAAAATATTTCCTGACAAAATATTATGATCTGTTAAGGGTGGATCCCAAAATCCTGCTGGGCCTTCAAAGCTATGAGCCAGCTTGTAAGTCCTTCCTCTTGCCAGGAACTGCAGACACCCCACAAAACAAATCCCAGCCAGCCTTCCTGTCTGCAACGGGACCAAATGGAGAAGTGGTTCAGGGGAGCCTTGGGAACACAGAACTCTGGGAGGCTACTGATGATAATCTCCAGAGTACTGACTCATCCTCACTGCAGAGAGGTGGCAGCTCCTCAGAAATCCCCTTTTTAACATAGCACATGAAAGAGCTGGACAAGAGCCTCCCACCAGCTGGATGTGTGTGTTTGCTGCACGGGCCTGTCCCTGCCCAGCATCCTTCATCCACGGGGCTGGTGGGCTGAGCTGGGACTGGGCAGCACAGGGAATGCCAGGCCCTGTTTCACAGCAGCACATTTTTTATACAGGTCAAAAGATAAATGAGCTCTGCAAGCTTAAGGAAGGGATTTAAAGAGAAGGAGGTTGAGGGAATGGCTGAAGAGGCAGGTTGTGGTGGAAGGAAGCTGTCACAGCCCAGAGCTTTCCAAAACTACCAGGAAGCAAGATTTCTCTTTTGTTATTTATCAGGACTCCAGACAGGGATGGCAGATCTGATCCTGCACTCTCTGAGATTCTCAGAGTGTCCCTACCACAGCAAAGCACAGCAATAGATTTATCATATGCCAGATGATCCCTTTGTGCAGTTATGAGCACCTTGCCAAATCTTGGGAACACTTAGGACAAAGCCATAGATGGGAAAAGCAGCTGAAGGCTTCACAAAGCAAGAAAACAACAGAAGCTGGAGAGAAAAAAGTCAGTTACCACTCAGAGCCCCAATGGGGTGAAGCTGCAGGGGAGTTGCCCAGCACGGGGGAAGAGCCCGTTTAAGTGCAAGGAGGGAGTTTTAAAGCAGTGCTTCTGCTGCCAGTCCCGTGCAGGCAGTGAGCATCAGGATGGTTGTCTCCAAAAGACAAACCTCCAAGCCTCACTCAGAGCAGAAATGAGACAGACATCTCAAGTTGCATAGTTTATCTTGCTAAAGGGAAGGCCAACACTCAGAGTCTGCAGCTTATAGTCCACACTGATCACCCCTTCTGCTGCTTTTTGAGAAAGACTGAAACACTAAAAATAGATCCAAGGGTGAGTATTTTCAATGAAGCAAACTTGCTATATTGACAGTTTACAGAAATGTTACACATTATTATATTTAAATATAGAGAAAAGTGAGACAGCTCGTTTTTATCTCTTTTCCACAGAGTTCAGGCTGCCCCTCCTGCCTGGGGCTGGGGGCACATCACAAAGAGCAACGAGGTCCTTGCAAAGTTTGCAGCAAGACAGGATGCCAAGGCTGCCAAGACTGACAGGAAACATCAACCACACAGTAAGTTTGGGCCCATCAGTCTCTCAGAGCCACGAGCAGGATCCTGCTGCTGTTCATTACAGAGACAGAGCAACCTGTGAGAGACAAATGTCTCCGAAATTCCCTGTGTGAACTCACAGGTCCAGGAAATCCACGTCACTTTATGTGCTTTTAAGCAAATGTTGCACATCGTGCAGAGAATTTCATTCCAACACTGCAAGACGGGGATTCTGCCGTGGGCTGACCACAAGAGCACTGCAGGTGCTGACACAGGCACTCAGAGCAGCTCTTGCTGGCTGCCCACTGAGTGTTTGCCCACTCGTGCCTCGCACCAGCAGCGCTTTGCACACAAGCCAACTCCATCCTGAGCAAGTTTTTATGACTCTACAGCATTTTTTATTCCAAAGCACTTCAGCACAGTCTCCTGTGACAGAAGAATAAGTCGACCCACTCTTTTCTAGGTCACTCCATCAGCATTATTCCTGCACAGCTCAGGGAGCACTGCCTTCCCAGAGACCACTCCCCGCTGCCCCAGGAGTCGCTCCTGCATCTTTAGACATAGTAGTATGAAATGTCAGGCAGAGAAAGTTGAGTAAAAATAGTTTCTTCAAAGGAAATTAATGATTAAAGTGCATAAAAGTACTTAAAGCCACAGGCTGAACCACAGTCCTCGACAAAATGCACTTTAATACTGATAATGCCTTCAATTCTTGCAGCTGCTGTAAGGAAGAACTACTCCTTTGGAGATGGGAGCAAGGTTGCAACTCAGAAAACCTGTTAAAGATCTCTGGTTTGTCCCTGCAGAGGCATCATCTCTGTTGCTGCTGGCTGGGGCTGCAGGAGGGACTGCTCCTCTGAGGCAGCTGATCGCGGAGGTTTCTGCGGTGCTCGTTTCCATGATCTCGTCTCTGCAGCAGGAGACACAGGAACGGCCCTTCATCAGCAGGAGGCTGACAAAGGGGCCCAGTTTAGAAGGGTGCAGGTTTAGGGAACACCCAGCACACACCAGACAATGTTTCAAGCACTGCAACCTCCCCAGTCCCAGAAAACCGGCACCCAGGAAGAACCTGCGCTGCAAGGGCAGGAGGTCGTGTTCAAATCCAGTCCCTGCCAGGCTGAACAAAATATTTCCAGAGAAAGTAACAGCTCTCTGTTTGCCACAGTGGCATTCCCAGAATGATCTCAGGCAGAATTTGACTGAATTGTCAGCGTGAATGCCCAGACTCATGCTCTAAAAGCCCTGTGATTTTAACACTTTACCACTGCTATAAAAAAAGCAGTGTGTCCTGCCCATTTTTACCAGAGATAGGTAGGGATGACTTCTCCCTTATTCTCACTGCTTGTTCCCAAACCCTGACCTGATCCATATCCACACTAAATCTTTATTTTCTCAGCTCACAACTGATGGTGTGAGAAAGCAATTTCATAAGCCAGTTGGCCAGTCTAAAATCTCTATTACCAAAGACATAAAAACTTGCCAAGAGTAGTTGCTGAGCAGGAAGCTAAAAGGATACTGAAGATTTCTTCATGATTTAATTTACCTTCTGGATTTATTTCTGAATCACTGGTGTTTCCAGGGTCTTCCTTCAGAACTCCCACATCCTTTGCCCAATCTGTCCATTTAATTTCCTCTACTCTGGAGAGAAAAAATGCAGCAGGCACTGATGAATGGAGCACAGCATTTCAACCCAGATCTCACAGTTCCACCCCAGCATCCCAACCCAGCTCATCCTGCTGTATACAATCCTAGGTTTGGCTGCAGCAACAGCACCTTACAGAGCTTTTCTCTGAGTAGACCTTCTGTAGTCTAAGCTCCACGAAGTAAAATATCTTCTCCCCACGTGCAGGGGAGAAGTTCTCCTCCAGTTCAGGTTCTTGATACAAAGCTGACAGTGCTGGCAGCTCTTTTAGCTCTCAAACTTCCAGCCTGGCAATCACCAATCAATTTGCAGGTACCCAGGAATACGTGGTTGAGTCACTGCTGAGCCAGTGCTGACATTCCCTGTGGCTGTTCAGGGTGACCAGGCTGTGAATCATGGGATCCCATTCCTAGGCTGGAGTGGAAAGGATATATATCTGTCTTACCTGAAACACCACCTCTCATCTTTCTTATTGAGCCCCACTGACATGAAGCAGCCAGATCTCCTCTTCCCACCCTGGCGCCACAGCCAGGCCTTCTCTATTTCTAGAATAGCAATAGCCCTCTGCAAGAAGAAATCCATGTCAGAGAGAAATCAGGGCATTTAAAGAGCCCAACCCTTCTTTTCCATTAAATCTTCCCCAATCAGCAACTGCTTTGACTTAGAGAATCACTTTGGAACCCCGTCTCAAAGTGTTCCTTTGCTCAGCGGTACCAAACAGTCTCTCAAGTTCCTTGAGCACGTGGATCATGCAAAGAACAAGAGTTGTAAATACATCTTAAAAATTATGTCAGGATGACAAATTTATAGAACAGACTTCTGTAAAGGTTTAGGGCAAAAAGACAGGCACTGCCATCTCTGATGTTGTGAGACTCAGGCAGAACTTGGGGCCTCACCTGCAGCTTCCAGACGCTCTTGCTGTACCCAGAAATGTCTGTGACGGTCTCGCTCATGAGGGCGATCAGCATGTTGAGCAGCAGGATGTAGGTGAGGATCACAAACAGCAGCAGCAGGAGCATGACAAAATATCTGAACCTGGCATGCTCCTGGAAATCCAGGTCGCCCATCCCGATGGTGATCTTGAAGAGCTCCAGGGAGACGCTGAGCAGGCCCCCGTACATGGCGTGGCTCCCGGAGCTCTCCAGCTGAGCCAGGGACTTGTTCTGGGAGACCGAGGGAGCATCGCCCATCAGAGTAACCAGAGCTGGGAGAAGAACAGAACTGAGGTTCTCCTCAGAAAAACCCACTTCTTTGCAGCCCAGCCCACAATGTAATGCTGAGCCAGGGCTCACCTGCGGCAAAGCCGAAGAGGAAGATCATGTACACCAAGAGGAAACGCAGCAGGTCCCTCATGATGGTCTGAAACACAAAGGAGGAGGAAGGGCTGTTCTTTATCTTGCATGAAATCACCAGGATGATCCCCTCTTCTCACATATCATAACCAACCCCCAGGAGCAATACAGAAAGCCAGTTGGAAAGTGCTTCTATGCAGTTTAAGACACTACTCATTTATGTTAAAGTAATTCCTCGGTTAAGTAACATCATTGGTAGCTGAATCTGGCAGTACTACATGGACTTATTTATTGTCATGTTTGTATGAATAGGTTCTTTGAAACAAATCAGTATCCTGTCAGTTCCCCAGTACAGCTGTTTCCAAATCATTGCAGCACACACATCCCTCTCTTTCCCATCTCCACTGGGTTTGCACAAACAGTGATCAGAATTCCTCCCTGGCACCTCATTTCACCTCTGCTTTGCCTTTCTAGTCCCTGACTCCCCTATAGACCTGGAAACACTTCCCAGGCCAACCCTAACAGTTCCAGGGAACTCACACTGGTTTTCCCTGCTAGTTTTGAGCAGGTTTGTAACCAGCTGCTGTCACCTGCTCTATTCAGTGAGAGCACTCTGGTGGTTTAATGCAGTTGTACTTGAAGACACTGATCTAATCTCCTGCAGTATCTGTGCTTCCACAGTCAGGACATCAACTCCATTTATGGTTTTCATGGTGCTGGGAGAAGGAAAGCAATCACAGGGCTCCTGGTAGTTGCTTACACCCCAAAACTTTCCATGCAGAGGTTTTCCCCCCCAGCACTGACCTTCTGTATCATGACACTGTAGATCCCCGTGCGCTGGAAGCCCCGGGTGTAATACAGAGTGTTCACCCAGCCCAAAAGCAGGGAGAACACCATCACTGCCACGTAGTTTTCTGAGCTGGCACCATACAGGACTGCTGAGAGCAGCAATGAGAACGCCTGGATGAAGCTGGAGACAAAACAGAACGACACAGTGCCTCACCTCAGCTGATCTGATCTCTTCCCATCGCAGATCTCTTCTGCTTTTCAGTGAAAAGCAAATTTTAGGAGGCTACAAGGAGCATATGAAGGGCAGATAATCAGAGTTTATATAGAACCAGAGAATGGTTTGGGTTGGAAGGGACTTTAAGGATCACCTAGTTCCAGACCTACAAATTGCTGCAGTTTTGTTCTCACACTGTGGAAGCTCTGAACTGCTTGGTGTGACTCACATAACTGATATCAAATGGGAAAAAAAAGATAACACTTAGAACACAGGCCCATATCCAGGCATACATATACATTGATGCACATTCCTCCTCTGAAAACTTGGAAGTTCTTTTCCTTTCAACTAATTCCGAGCCACAGCGACAGTGTGATTGAGAACTTGAGCCCTTTTTCTAACAAATATATGTTCTCAACTGTGGAATAATTGAGGGTCTGACCTTCACAGACAGACCCTGCCCAGCGAAGTCCATCACAACAAAGGGTTAGGACGAGAGGTAGAAGTGAGCAGGGATGGGAAGAGACAGTGGCAGAGGATCAATGTTTCCTTCTCACCACCTCTCTAGCAATGTTAGAGACACACAGCAGAGAACCAGTTTCACCAAACTGTGCAAAACCGCTGCAGGGACATACATCAGGATCTCGATGCAGCTGTCAGAACACATGGTCTTCAGGGACTGGCGTCTCCTCCTCAGGTACAGACTCTGGGAGAGAAAAACCAGTGGGAGCCATTCATCAAAACCAGGGCAGGTTAGAGAGGGATCACACACAGCCTGTGGCTTGGGGGAAAGCTTTGCTCCATGAGCTCCTCCTCATGCTTTCATCTTCAAGATCCCAAATTTCAGTTAGTCATGCTTCTAAGACGAAGAAAGGCCTTATTTATAAAGGGCAAGGATAAACAAGGGCTGAATCATGGCTCAGCCCCATGTCCTTATTAATAGACTGCATTAAATGCCAGGGATGCATTTTAATACCATAAATCATAGAAGTCTCTCAGAGCTATTTGCTGTTGTGAAACTATGATTGCTCTTGCCCAGCAACCCGCCTTGTGCCACCCCTATCTCTGCTACATCCCACTGACACTACATGTCCCAGAGCAGCTCTCCCTCCTGCCACCCACTCCTGCACATCCTGATGTCAGAACTGAATCTGCTGCCTCCATGTCAGTGACAGTTCCCTTTTTTTTTTGCTTTCTTGCAATGAAACTAGGCCAGAGACCCTCATACCTGAGCAAAGATCAGATAAATGCCTCCTAACAGGATAATGATCAGCCCAGAGACCCACAGGAAGCCTCCAGCCGTGAATTCCACTGGGAATGAAGGCTGCAAGATAAAAACAAAACCACCCAAACCCGTGAAGACAGGCAGAGGCAGTGATGATGACCACACACAACCTTTTAAACTCTGCTCCTTCCATCCAGGCCTTTCCAGACAAAAGGCTGGACCCACCTTTACCCGTAAGGGCTGATAGTAGGCGATGGCTGTAAAGATGATCATGAACGACAAGTACGAGACAAAGCTGAAGTAGAACCTCTTGGAAGCAAAAGTTTCCCATTTTTGCTGAAGCAGTTTGTTCAGTGGCTCCAAAACCACCATCTTGTACCGGTTCTGTGGGAAAACAAAACAGCAAAAATGGACCTGTGTGTCAACAGGGGTGAAAACTCAGCAGAGGATTGTCTTTTTCAGTGTTGGAGCTCAGTGGCTCCAGCTGGGGAATCACTAAGGGTTATTCAGTCAGGCTTTGCAGTATGAAAGAAATCAACCCCCATCCCATAAGAAGTTACTTCTGCTTGGCTTCATCAAGGTATTTGGACACACCCAGACTAAGGATCAAAAATTTCTCTTGAATTATAGAAGAAGGTGCTGCTGGGTGACTTTCTGTGAAGGCCTCACCGGGGTGTCGCTGCTGTAGGCCAGGATCTCCAGCACAGAGTTCTCCTCGAAGCTGTCCAAGGAGGACAGGTCGTAGAGGGACACGTGGATGGGGCCGTAGGTCCACTCCGTGAACTTGCGGGACAGGTGCCGGTACACGGGGTCCTTGATCTCCCTCTGGATGATGTGCCTGAAGATCTGAAGAGCAGCCAGGGACACAGAAAAACATGCATGTGATGAAGGTGCAGAAGGACAGAGCTGCACCCAAAGCACCCTCCCCTGCAGCACAGCTGGATTTGTGCCCTACACACCTGGACACACCAAACACCAGGATCTGGCGAAAAGCAAGCAATGAACTACACCCTGTACCTGCTCTTCCAGGAGCAGAGCCAGATTCAGGCCAGACCAGCTCTCCTGGGTGGGACAGAGAGCAGCAGCCAGCTGAGGCTCTGCAGGACACTCAGTGACTGGGAGGTGACCTCCCTGACCCCAGACAGCAGCGTTACCACGGGTTGGGTGCAAGGTGCTCCTCCCTCAAACCCCACTGCTATGAGGGTGCACGTTACAGTCTCCCTTGTTCCTCATCAGCCCCAGGGATTCCCTCTGGTTGTCTTTACCTCCACTTTGCCTGTCTTGGCAGCGAGCTGCAGAGGGTTTAATCCATCATAATTCACTATCTCCTCCAGTTTACAGGCTGGGTCAAGCTTCACACCTGCCTTCAGGATCTCAACGTACGTTGTGCTCACAAACTTGGTGTTCTCCTCAGTGTCATCTGCAATCATCACCAGGGCATGGAGGACTGTGTTGCCCTGTGTGTCCTGCTCCTGGAGCCTGGCTTTCTGGTGGGGATTGTTCAGAAGATAATCTACCACGTCAAGCTGGTTGGTACAAGCAGCCAAGGAGAGGGGAAGTTCACCTGAAGAGATCAGGACACAGTGTTTGGAGGGGAAGCAGAAAAAGGGGTAAAAGAGAATTAATTAAAAAAATAAATAAAAATCAATTCTAGGAAAACATATTT
>JAWWES010000048.1:3629582-3642079 GCA_035583135.1 Lophotriccus pileatus
GGAGGGGAAGCAGAAAAAGGGGTAAAAGAGAATTAATTAAAAAAATAAATAAAAATCAATTCTAGGAAAACATATTTAGCCTAGAGTTTTATCACTGGGACACAGAACAAGTTCTTTCTCGCTGTCTCTAGATTCAGAAAGTGTTTTGCAGTAAACAATTACTCTTTATTTCTGGGGGCAGCTGAAACACTTTCCCAGACCTCTAATTTGGCTAACATAACCAAGTATTGGTCTCTATCTGAAGCCCCTCAGATGGGATTAAATACATAAAACCAAAGATGATGGCAAATACTAATTGGACACCCCAGATGTGAAAGGATCCTGCCATTCAAGTAAGTCAAGGGCTTGATTAAAGGACATTGGAGATGGCAACTCATGCACAGATGGGCAAACCCAGCTAGAATTAGTGATGTCACATATGGTATGGCAATAAAAAAAGGGAAGAAACATGTTCCACACTGACTCACCAAAATAAAAGTAAACCCCCTCTTTCTTCTTCCTGAAGAATTCCCCGTAGGCTCTGGCATGGACATCAGCTCCCTTCTCTACCAGCAGCTTCACTAAAGGGAGGCTCCTTTTCTCTATGGCAATGTGCAGTGCTGTCTGGCCTGAGGAAACAGCAAAACCTGTCACCCCGTGCCCCTCTCAGAGGGGACAGGGCAGGACTTGAGCAAAAGCTGCATGTTCTGCACAGCAACTGCAGCCCCAGAGCTGGGCAGGGCTGGGGGGGAGCTCAGGGCTTTCAGCAACAGTCCTTGGAATGTTGCAGGCACTGAGGCAGAAGACAAGCCTCAAAACTATCTGAAATTCAAAACACAAGACCAGGCAATTACCCCTGCCTGGCACTGAGACCCCAAGCAGCCATGAGAGGATTAACACAACCATACGTGTACGTGGCCGTGCTGCACGTTTGCCATCGAAAGCACAACCCAAACAGCAGAACTCACGTGTCATAATGACACATTACTTCTTTCTCATTTCTAGAAGTGCTTTTTATGCTTTCCCAAGCAAATCCTCTCATTTCTTGGGTTATTAAACCTGTACCATCTCTGGTTTACAGACCAAGAATGAAGTTGGCAGCAGGGTATAATTCAAGGCCGAGGAAGATGCAGCAGCAGAATCAGAATCTGTTACTGTAACTGCACCATAACTCTGGATCTGCAGTGCTGAATAAGCTCCAGTCCCCCTCCTTTTCCCTGTGCCTGCACATCTCACCTGTCTGACAGGGAAGCTGCTCTGCCACAGCACCACAACACAAACCTCACCTCTGTAGTAGCAGTCAGAGCACGACACATTGACAAGCGGCCTGGGGTTCTGCATCTTCTGGTCTATTTCCAGCAAGAGTGGGATTGTGTCATTCTTTCCATTTTTTAAGTTCAACAGGGCTTTCATTAAGCAGGTTTTCCCAGTCTTTGCATCTGGCAGAAAGAAAGGACTGAATGGGTTTTGTGTGTACTTTGCACACAGCTGTATTACTTGATTCAGAACTTAAACTGCTCTCTAGGACCAAAGACAATCATTATTTTAAAGGTTTTTATCAGTAGTTTTAGTCTGCAGTAGAGGCAAAAGCATTAGGATATATTTAATTAATGGCATTCTCCATCCTCAGATGAACATTAGAAAATAAAGGAATGGACAGAAGGTCAGAGAAAGCAAATAACCATGAGCAGATTCCCCTGCTAAGCCTGTCCATGAAATACTGAGCAGGAATCTACCTGTGTATTCAGAATCAGTGAGGAATTTGGAAGTCCTCCTTAAGTAGCCCAGCAAACCCTCCAGTGCCTCGGGGGTGCCCCTGGTGACTGCGCTGAACAGACGGTCCCTGTCAAAGCGATTGGGGTCCTTTGGGCTGTAGGGAAAAGTGCCAAGTGTTAGGAAGTTCTGGAGAGCAGAGATGGGAGTGTGCCATGAGCCCTGGTGGGACAGTGTAAGAAAGGAGGGAGGGAGGAAAGTTTGTCAGAAAAAAACAAACCCAAGTATTTTATTTTTTTTGAGTCAAGGGAAAAAGAGAGACTGTTATTTCCCAGAATTCTCTTAAGTGGCTGCTCTTTCCATCAGTTGGAGCTCTTCCCAGATCCAGTCTGATGTGCAACCCTGGCATGCATCCAGAGCTCAAAGAGAAGCCCAAGATAGCTGCAGGACCAGAGTCAGGCCCATCACATGGTGGAAGCACTCTGTGAGCTGGTTTACATCCCTCCCTGGCCAGAACAGCTCAGCTGGACAGAGCTCCATGAGGAGCTGCTCTGACACCCAACGTGGCTTATTAGTGTCAGCTCAGATCCACCCAAAACACACCCCAATAGGTGTGCACCTTCCAGGGGCAGCAGCAGAGGCCTAATAGACCCCTTCCTGCTTTCAATGCCCTCCCACCAGATGCCTGTAATATTCCTACATTGCCACTTTTAGTTTGGACTTGGTAAAATCCATAGGTCCCCATATAGGGCAGGGATCAGCACAGACCACCCGGACCACCCCCTGCCAACACCCAACAGTTACTCACTTGCTGACGAGTCCTGGTCGATAATTCAGGTTAACCTTGATTTTAGGAGCAAATTCACTGCTCTCCTTCTGGTAAGGTGTCTCCAAGGGTTGTGGCTCTCCTTTCTTTCCAGGCCCAGATCTCTCTTCCTTTTTACTGGGTGCAGGTTTATCTTCCTGGGCGCTGTCATCAGTTTCCAGCAGTCCTATGAACCTGTTCCTCTGGCCCGGGCCCGGCTGCCCGTTTGTGAAGTTATCCATTCCTGGGAGAGATGGTCTTGCAGGTCAACAAAGAGGTTCCCTTCTGGGGGATTAAACCTGTGAGGGAGGGGGAGAATGACCAGTTTGATCACAAACCCAGAATGTGTTCAGTGTGACACAGTTCCCAGGTCCAGTGTTCAGCAGATTCAGTAAAACTCCACACAAGTAGCAGTATTTGAATAAAGGATCAGGGTCTTGAACAGAGTTCCACTGGAGAAGTTCAAAAGCAGTTCATGAAATACAGGCTGCAAACTTGTCTGCAGCACATCTGAACCCCCTTTGTGAGATGACCTCACCTGTTGGCAGCAGCACAGGTTCCTTACATAAAAGGCAAGGAAAGTGGCTCTTTAGGAGACTATGATCATTGTTCTTGTCTCGGGGCAACCAACACAGCCTGGTCACCAAGTGGCCAAAATGATAAGATTCACTGTAGGCCTTCTCTGGAACAGAGATAAGTCTGTTCATGTCCCTCCTTGGGGAGAATCACACTATTTACACACGGCAAACACGTGCACAAATTGTGTTCCCCTCATGCATCTCATCCTGGGGCAAAATGAGTGGGGTCTCCCCCAATATTCAGAGCTGTTGTCTCCCCATGAGAGCACAGGTTCTGAACTCCCAGCTCCACAGCACAGGCAAACACACTGCCCAGCTGCCCTGGGGACACTGCCCGCCCTGGGAGCCTGCACAGAGCACAGCTCGACCCAAACCTGCTGCACAGAGAGCATCAGTCTCAGCAGAGCACACAGCCAGCCCCTTCTCTCATCTAATACATCCTGAACTCCTTTCTGACTCTTTTAAGACATCCCTTCACATATATCTGGATATATCTCAGACCACACCCAACACACACTGTCTGAAGTCAGTGTGACTGCAGATATACACAGTTTTAATTAAACATGCACAGTTACCAACCTCCAGCAGAGCTTTTGTTAATAACTCTGTCTCCTTCCCATGCACTCCCTCCAAATGGTTAACAGGTTTCCTCTGAGGAGAAATCTCCCTTGCTGGGACTACAGCCAGACTCCATAGCCTGTACCAGCAAAGAGGTAAATGGACACAGCATAAGCAATTTGGCTTAGATTAGGGTGTGAAAAAACACAGTTCTTAGGCAGAAAACAGCCACGAGGCATCTTTATGCGGCTCACAGCAAGAAATCCAAGGGCTGATTTCAAGACAAACCGTTATGATAATTCAGACATTCAGTTTAGTCTGCGCTCTCATGACAAACATTCCTCTGCACTCACAGGCAAACACCCCATAACGGTGTTTCAGACTTCCTTCCTTCCCCAGAACACTTACTGGTACGTTTGCCGATCCTTCAGAGGGCTGTTTGTACTTCCACAATAGTTTGCTTGTGCTTTGCTGTCTTCCTTTCCCCCAAATCATTTCTCAGCTGCAGTTTCCATCTCTCCACAGCGCTCAGGAGAGTTATTTACTGTCACAGCCTTGTACAGACAGACCGTCTGGTTCAAAAGCAAGAGCGAAATGGTCCTATAAAAAGGACCCTACACCCACTTGGAGCGTCCCTGGGAAACACGGGGAGCACTCCCTGCTTGCCAGCTCAGCTTCCACTTCTCCACTCAAGAACTGAGTTATTTCTTTCTGAGACCCCACCAAGCCCTTTTGAGAAGGGCAGCACCAAGCCCTGCTGTCGGAACAGGAAGAGCACAGCACTTACCCCAAGTGGTTGCAAGCTCCACCCAAGAACAGATCCGACAAGGAGCCCCAGCAGGGCCTTCAGAGGGTAAATAATCTCTCAGTAGAAACCAAGTCCAATACCAACAAGTGTTAATAAGCATGAAAGCAGACCCAAAATTATTTACATCCATGGGTGAGAGTCCTCCTGTTCTGCAGAGAAGACCATGTTCCCGTTAGCAGTCTGCTAATGGCACAGCGTTGAGCGCCTGGTTGGTGGTGGTCCACGAGAGAATCCAAGGAACAACCACAGACTCCTGTTACTTACTCAACTGTAGGGCTTTTTGCAAAGTGAAGGAGGGCTTGCACAGGAAATGACTAGATAGATTTCTCAGTGAAAGAGAGAGCCAATGAGTGCAGTGCTCTTATATGGGAAAGCTGCCTGGCTATTGCAAATTCAGAATGCTTAACCCCTGCCTGCACACATAGAGCCAACGCCTCGTGGCTCCCAAGCACAGCCCTCTCACAGCTCAGGGGACGAGGTGGGTTTGCCCCTGACAGTGCCAGAGCCCCTGGTGTGGTTGAGAGGCTTGTCACAGGCTCCCTCAGTCAGCCCCAGGACAGGCAAGAGTGCGTGGAAAGAGCTGAACTCAACTGCTCCTGTGGGAGGCCAGATCTCCTCACCCAACTCCACTCAGCCCAGTAACGAGGCAGCAGAAACTGTGTGAGTAAATAAGGCAACCAGAATGTGACCCTACACAATCAGCTGCTCATCACGAGCACGGGGAACTGCACAAAGCAGCCCCAGTTCAGAAACACTCAGGCCAGGGGTTACTTAATTTGCCTCCAGTGCCCATTTCTTAACGGGCTGGTTCTCCAAAGGAGTGCAAATCTCAGAGAGGCTTCTCCTGGGAGCACGGACTGGCCACCCCTGACCACGGACTGTCCTTGGGACCCCAATACTGCTTCACTTACCACTCACAAAACAGGGCCCCTGGGAGACAGAGGACATCAACCCACACCACGTGTTTTAGTCCTTCCTCTCCCTGTCTGAACAGCCCCGAGCAGGCAGCAAGATCACTTCCCACAGCGCCAGCACGGGATGACACCCAGCACCCGCTGCCTTCCCCAGAGGATGCTGCTGCAAGGATTCTCACCTCTACTCTTGATGCCTTACAAAGCCATTTATGTGGTCTAGAGCTCAACTAGAGGATCTTGTTAACCAACAAAATGGTGAAAAGCTCTTCTAATCCACACCTTGACAGCAGGGACACATTCCAGGGGAAATCCCAAGAGTTTAGTTAACCACTGCTCCGAAAACATTGAGGAGGGCTGTCACATCATGACACACTGAACTCTGGCTGTGGCTTCCTTCTTCCAGACCTACCATGAGCCAAATGAGAGCCTAAAGCAATCCCCCTCCCACAGGACTGCAGGATGCTGTGACGTGTCCTGGAATGTGGTCGTCACCCATAGAAACATTCCCAGATGGCTCCGACTTTGAGTCAGATGCAGCCTGTGAGACGACCTTCCTATAAATACACCCATTAAATGGCAGGGTGCCTTTTCCTCCTCATGGTCTTGCATGAGATTACAAGCTTACTTCTCAGATTCCTGCGTTTCAAAATGAAGCTGATCCAGGAAAAACGCAAAGCTGCTGCTTCTTTCCATGATGACTCTTCTTAATGATTCATTAAGACCCACAGAACATTCTATAAAGAACAAAGAGATAAATGCAAGGCAAGATCTCATCTCTCTTCCCCCTTTCTCATTCCAGCCTTGCACTGATTTAGCTCAGTTTGCTTTAGTTGTGTTACATCTAATTTACTGTGATATCAACAGAGGTTCAGACCCGGGAGTTTAGCTCAGACTAATGGGTTTAAATCCTCCTGGGCTTCTCCCCCAGCTTTCATTGGAGGCATCCCACCATTGCAGCCAAGGAATGAAATCAGCCCACAAAAGTGCATCACAGCAGAGTTCTCTCTGCACATCTGGTTTTAATAGAGGGAGGAGAATGTGCAGCTCGCTGGGAAAGGAATCGCTGCCAGCCGAGAGGTCGCCCCAGCCAGTGAGATCCGTGGAGCTGCTGGGGAGCTCAGGAACATGGGATGTGCACACACACACACACTGGGATGTGCACACACGTGTGCTCAGGGGAAACACTTGGCACTTCCATTTGAGAGAAGGGAGAAGCAAAGCAGAAAGAAATCACAAAATCTGCCCAAACGTGCCCTCAGCAGCGACACATCCGAGGTCGGTGATGGGCTTGTGTCGCTGCTGAGCTCGTGGTGATGCTCAACAAGCATCCTGCCACCAAAATCTAAAACCCTGAGAGCTGTGAGGACTCAGGAGCTGTGAGGACTCCAGAGCAGCATGCAGGGAGAATAAAAGCAGCAATTTTATTTCACCTGTCTGCCAGCCTGAATTTTACTTAAGCAGCACGTGATCCTCTTGCTTTTTGAGGCTTTTTTGTGTGGGAGAAAGAAGGAACCCCACAATTGCTCAGTACTTATTTTATGGATGAAAATGTGTCTGTTGATGCTGAGTTTCTTCTGACAGGAGAGACATGTTCTGGGGAAACCTTCAATCTGGGAAGAGAGAAGTCAAACTCCTAACTGAAATTTTATGTAAATACATTATTTTTCATTTAATAATATTATCAATCATATTCATATTATATTTACAGATTATACATGAAGAAGCGCAGTAATTCATGGCAGGAAAAGCAATGACAGGAACCTGCTTAAACTGGAACCTTCTTAAAAAGAAGGCAAAAGGAAGCATGAGGAAGATGGTGTTCCACAGAAACCAGCACATTTTCTAAAATATATACTCCCTGTTCACCTAAGCTCCCATTTTGACCCAATACTGGAAACCATAATAGTCTTATGATTAATACCATGTTTTCTGCATTCTGTAAACAGAAGTTGAAAGTCACTTCCATGTGTGTGTAATTTAGTCACAGGATTGATCTGTGGCCGCTCTCGGGTGCAGCAGCTCAAAATCATCCTCACGGGGGAGGGAAGCCTGTAATAACAACATGCAAAGGTGGAGCATTAAAATTCCCTTAAAAACAACAGGTAGGGCAGCAAAAGCCACGTGGTTAAGAAACAACTGTTCCTTTTAAAGGTGTGCTTTCACACTTGGGAAAATGTCAAGTGTTTTTGCGAGGCCTGACCGTCTTTTCTGTGCAAACTGTTACGTAAAACCCACACTGAAGTGATGAACTTTAAGCAGCTTAATTTGTCAGTTACCCAGATGGGATCCTGCACCTCTAGGGATACCAACCAGTGCCCAATCTAAAATATAAATATTCTTAAACATAATCCCTTGTGGGGACTTGTCTGATAGCCCAGAGGGGCTCAATTCATCTACGTGACAGTATTTCTCTGACTGCCAGTCCCACATCATAACAGCCAAAGGCTCCAATCTATACACTCCTCAGGCCTTTGAAGGAACATTCCAGCTCTCTTATTCCTAAAATGGAAGTATCTTTCTACTTGATGTATCCCTTTCTGTAGGATCACAGCCTGTCGGAATGCTCTGCTGACAATCAAACAGCAGCAAAATAGGAGATCCAGCGGTGAAGTTGGAAAGTAACCCGTTTGTGGAGGAACAGTGACATCCAGTGGCCACCGAGAAGCCTGAATTCCTGCTGCTTTCGCAACAGCCTCCATTGGAAATAGCCAAAAAAAAAGAGGAGAAACAGTTGCAGGCATACACCTGAGAGAATTAGAGCCATTAACTTGATATTTGTATCAAAATAGTTAACAGAAACTTGTCTAATTTAAAAACTTATATTCCAAATAAGGCTGGTTTGCAGCAATATTCCACACACATAAAACCAGGCAGCCAAGGATCTCTGAACACGGCCTTTGGAATTGTGGAGAAGGCTGCAGAAATACTGAGGAATTTAATCCCAATACTTATCTGCCTTAACCCTCACTTGCCCTATATGGAGCAGTCGCTAACAGAGCAAAATACCAAATATATCCAAAACCCAGTATAACTGGCTATTTTTCTTTTTATGGATATAGGTAATTATTTTAAAGCACAGAAGACAAAACCCCTGAAGTCTTAGCTGAGGGCTTTTGCTGTTTCTTTGATTTGGGGTTTTGTTTGTTTGTTTGTTTGTGTGGTTTTTTTGAGTGAGAACAGACTAGAAATTAACTGAAGCAATAAGAAAAAAACCCAAGGCCAGTCATAAAGCTCAGCTTGCAGGAGGATTAAAAGATAATATCAGAATCTGTTGTCAATCTGTGGGAGCATTAGGGTCATTCTCACACCTGGATGTGCTCCTGTGTCACCTGCTCCAGGTGACCCTGCCTTGGCAGGGGGTTGGACTGGGTGATCTCCAGAGATTCCACCCAACCCTAATATTTCTGTGATTCTGTGATATAGATTCTGGCTAAAACCTATTAAATTCTTATTTTAGTTAGGAATAGTTGGCTCCAAGTAGATTTTTTGAGGTACCACCACATTGTAACGATAAAAAAATGTATCTTAACAAAGTCAATTATTCATATATTGCCTGATCTCTTACTTTGTCTTTTGTTAATTACTTCAGCATAATCATTGCATGTTATGCAAATGAATATTCATGTTTCATTGTAACTTCTATAAAACTCCCTAAGTCCCATAAAATTTAAGATAGATTGCAATGTTTTTTTCTTAATTAATAAAGGAGTCTCTGGAGTCGCCTCTTCACACCCACGACTCTTATCCCTCCATCAGCTGAGGATCAGCAGCCTCAGCAACACAGCTCCTGCAAGGACACAGAATTCCAGCACTGGTGTCCCTCTGTCCTCAGTGATCCATCCCCAAATCCAGCTCCACACCTCACCCAGGCACTGCTGCAACACGAGAGCACCTGGGGATTCACTGCTTGTACTCTGGCTCCAAGGATGAGCTGCTCTGTGCCATTCCCAGTGAGCCAAACACAGAGCTCAGTAACTCCCAGCACAAGCCTCACCTGAGGAAAGAAATCTTCCTGCAGGGCTGGGGAACCCTGAGCAGTGTCTGCAGCTGATACCAGGCTGCAGCTTCCTTATCAGATTGAGAAGGACCTTTGTGAGCCAGAGAACATAAAGCAGCCAGTTTTACCATGGAGCAAATCAGGAGGAAAAGATAGGGAATGTAAATTGATTTGATGTTGAATCTCCTCTGGACTATGACCTGCTCAGGGACTGTGTAACAGTGAGCACAGGGCTACAGACACGTGTTGGAATGAGTGAGGGAATGGCTGGGGCTGGAAGGGATGTCTGCAGGTCACCTTGTCCAGCCCCCTTCTCAACCAGGGCCACCCTAAATTGGTTGCCCAAAATTATTTCCATGGGTTTAGCCCATGACTTTTTAGTGTCTCACAGGAAGGTGCCTGTGGGCAACAGGCCCAGGTGGCTCAACTCCAAAAGGCATAAAAGCAAGGGGAAAACTGCAGGAAAACTTAAACTAAGGAAGGTACCTCTTGTGGCAGAGACAAGTGCTGACAGAACTTTGTAACTCTGCTATCACAGCTATGTGCAGCACACAGGGAAGCAAACTTTGGTTAGAACCCAAATGTCCTATCAGGGCTATAACCATCAAACCCACACTGAACTTAGTTGCCAGGTGCAGTTTTCTATGAAAACAGTGATTTCTTGGCCTAGCTTTGTGTTAAGTGCAACACTTACCACAGACACTCAGTGAAGTTACACCAAAGGGTGAACTTGGAGAGAAACAGACTTTCTCAGCAGCACTACAGTGGACACAAAAATTGACCAAGTTATCAGGGAAAAGGGCAGCAGCACAGAATCACTGTGCACTGGGCAGATGAGGCCAAGCCTCCCACTTCAAGATAAGCAGCTGACAAAACTTAGCAGGTGAAGACACCGACAGGAACCATCCTTGCAACCTGGGGAGTTTCTGTGCAAGGGCACGTGGATAATTTCATGCACCTTTTAAAACCCGGTTGAACTAAAACAGCCCAACCCCACCTGTTTGGGTGAGTTTTCTTAACTCAGCCCCCCAAAAACAAACCTCCCTCCCCAGCCCAAACCAACCAACAAGGAGAAAAACCCAGATTTTAGTGGAAATCCCTCCCTTCCACCACTAAATGGTTGTGTAAGACTTCTACTTAAATCAGGCAGTTGTTACACTGCTCAGTCACATTTATATTTAAAAAAGAAGTTTCAGTAGGGCCAGTGAAGGGCACCTTCCCACCCAGCACAGGGAAACTCTCAGTGCCAGCAACTCCCCCCACCCCCCATCATCACCCTTCCCACCCACCTCTCAGGACCAGCTGAGACAAACACCCCCCAGGCTTAAAACTTGCAGCAAAACCCACCCCACTGGAACAACCAGCACACTCCTTTATTCACTTTGTGGCTTTCTGGGGTCTTTAAAGACCTCATCCCAAATAGAAACATTAAACTCTAAGAAACAACATGATATTAGCACTTAAGATTTTAATCCAGATCCATTTTAACCACAAGGTTGGTCCTCTTTATACATGCAGAGAAGCTTAAACTGCCATGGAAGGAAGCCAAAGCACTTAATACACCAGTTTTACTTGCTTGAACTGAGACAGACTACAGGTTTTAATGTGCAACAGAAAACTTTATTAGCATTTCAACAGACAGTTGTTCAGCAGTTACTCAAGCTTGCATTAACCTTGCATTAACTTATTATTAAGACATTAAATGAACTACAGTGCAAACACAAGTGCCACTGGCAATCCTGTTGTCAAGCAAGATCCACAACAACTTAACAGCCACCCCTGAGGCGCAGCACAAGGTGGAGGGTGGATTCCTTCTGGATGTTGTAGTCAGAGAGGGTGCGACCATCTTCCAGCTGCTTCCCAGCAAAGATCAGCCTCTGCTGATCAGGAGGAATGCCTTCCTTGTCCTGGATCTTGGCCTTCACATTCTCGATGGTGTCACTGGGCTCAACTTCCAGGGTGATGGTCTTGCCAGTCAGGGTCTTCACGAAAATCTGCATCCCACCTCTCAGACGCAGCACCAGGTGGAGGGTGGATTCCTTCTGGATGTTGTAGTCAGAGAGGGTGCGACCATCTTCCAGCTGCTTGCCAGCGAAAATCAGCCTCTGCTGGTCTGGGGGAATGCCCTCCTTGTCCTGGATCTTGGCCTTCACATTCTCGATGGTGTCACTGGGCTCAACCTCGAGAGTGATGGTCTTGCCTGTCAGGGTCTTGACAAAGATCTGCATCCCACCTCTGAGGCGCAGGACAAGATGCAGAGTTGACTCTTTCTGGATGTTGTAGTCAGAGAGGGTGCGACCATCTTCCAGCTGCTTCCCAGCAAAGATCAGCCTCTGCTGGTCTGGGGGAATGCCCTCCTTGTCCTGGATCTTGGCCTTCACATTTTCAATGGTGTCACTGGGCTCGACCTCAAGAGTGATGGTCTTGCCAGTCAGGGTCTTCACAAAGATCTGCATTTTGACCTGCAAGACATACATGCGTTTCAGCTACAGCTATTTCAATAAAGCCTTTAGTAAATCCTAAATAAAGGGATTACTGTTGCTGTTTCACATCAGGTAAAGACCAATCAGAATTTTTTTTAAAGTCGTATTTTCTACAGACTTTCTCCAACTTGAGTAACTAACCCTCTTTTTGAAGCGTAGTCTAATGTGTAACAGATTCCTCACGCTGCCTTTTACCAAAGTCCCCTTTCACCCAGACGGCCTCCTCTTCGCCCCCACAGCGCAGCACTGCGGCACCGGTGCCCCCAGACCCCTTTCGTTTCCCCGCCCCGCAGGGCAGCGCTGGGGCCCCCAAACCCCGCCGCAGGGCAGCGCTGCGGCACCTTAGCACCAAATCCCCGCGCACTGCGGCACCAGAGCCCCCGGACCCCGCTTACACACCCCGTTCTCAAACAGCCCTGCGGCACCGGAGGCCCCAGACCCACCGCCCCCCGCCCCGTCCCGCCCTGCGGCGGCGGGGCCGCTCCCCCGCCCCGGCCGTGACTCACAACGGCCTTCCGGGAGAGGCGGCTCAGCCCCCCCATCTTCCCTCAGCGACACCGCCCTCCCGCACCGCGGTTATTCTCATTGCCCACCCGCCCCCTCCTCCGCCTCAGCTCTCACCGACGCGGCTCAGAGCAACACAAAGCACTGCGCAATTCCAC
>JAWWES010000048.1:3648845-3773413 GCA_035583135.1 Lophotriccus pileatus
CCAGTGCCCGAACACCCTCTCAGTGAATAATTGTTTTCCCATTATCCAACTTAAACCTCCTCTGGTGCAACTTCAGACCCTTTCCTCCCATCCTTTCTTGTTCCCTGGGAGCAAAGCCCGACTGTCCCCCCACCCACTCCACCCTCATTTCAGAGAGTGGAGAGCAATTAGGACCCCCCCGAGCCTCCTTTCCTGCGGGCTGAGCCCCCCCAGCTCCCTCAGCCGCTCTTCAATCACACTTGTGCTGCAGCCCCTCAATGTCCCTTCTTCTCGTCAGGGCCCCCAAACTGAACCCAGGAGGGGGAACAATCACTACCGTGGTCCTGCTCGCCACACTCTGGCTGCCACAAACCAGGACGCCCTTGCCCTTTTTGGCCACGCCGCCCCTCGGCGAACCCCGCCCCGCTGTCCCCCCGTCCCCCCCGTGCCCCGTGGGCCGGTCCGTGCCGTGCCCGCGGCGGGGGCGCCCCCCGGTGGCGGCGGATGGGGCGGTGCATGGGGCGCTCCCGGCAGGGCGGCGCGGCCGCGGGCGGGACCCGCCGGGCGCGGGGCAGGAACGCGGGGGGATCCGAGCCCCGGGGGAAGGCCGAGCCTCCCCCTCGCCGCGCCACCGGGGCCTTCGATCTGGGCGCGCAGAGCGGGCGCTGGGCCGCCTTCCAGAAGCGGCACGGGCTGAGCTGCGAGGAGGCGGCGCGGCTGCTGCTGGACGCGTAGTGAGTAGCGGGGCCGCGGTCCAGCCCCGGCCCGTGGGAGCATCGTTCTCCCGGCCGCACCCGCACGGGCTTCGGGAGCTGCCGCGAAGGGCGGCGGGGGGACCCCGGGGGTGGGGAGGGGGCGCAGGCACCGTAGGGAAAGTGGCTTTTTCTGCTAAAGCTTCCCCTGCTTTAGGGGCTCTCCCCGGCAAAAATGCCCTTGGGGGCACCGCGAGGCTCAGCTTCTAAATCTCCACCCAGTTTGCTGTGCTCGCTCTTTGCAGAGCGCTGCACATCATCGCCGCGCTGTAATCAGTGAGTGTCCGTGGGAGGGAAAATCTGAAAGGAAAATGCTTTTCCCTTGCGTTTTGCGATTGACCCGGCACGGTGAGTCTGCCCAGCTGCTGTGGAGGCAACTCAGAGAGAGGGACAGGCACAGGCTGAGAAATTCCTAGATCATAAAGTTCCCCCGCAATTACAATCTGAAACAAAACGCGTTTCAAATATTATGTAAAATCCAGTTATCTCTGCTTTTTCCAGCTTTTAAATGGAGCAGTTTTAGTGCTGCTGGAGGAGTTGTGGGAAAAATTGTGGGAAATTTCAGTTCTCAGTTCCAAGTGGGTTGTCATGTGGTAATAACCCTGGTTTCTGTAGGGTTGTGCAGGACACAGCTGCAGCCTGGGTGACACTATGACCTGGACTGGGTGGGCAGCTCTCTTGTACAAAGTGGAGGGTCCTAAAACTGCTGTTCTTCTTTCCTTTTCACCATTAATTAAATCACAAAAGCAATTGCTTTTGTGAGGACAAAGTCCATTCCCTACCTCACTCTGACACATCGTATTAAAATACATTTGAGTGGATACATTTCCTGGTGCTCTGCAATTGCTCAAGGCAGGCCTGAATAATGTTGTATATATCTTTACTGCTTTCTTGGCCAAAAAAAGAGAGTATGATCACAAGAGCTGTGTTGTTTCTCTCTCCAGTGAACACAGAGGCTTGGTCAAGCACACAGGAGGCTGTCACTGCGGAGCCGTCCGATTTGAGGTCTGGGCTTCACCAGATCTGCACGTGTTCAACTGCAAGTGAGTTGTTTTGTTCCCTGTTCTCATACATGAATATCAGCTTGTCTGCTTTTACAGCCTCAGAGCTGAAAGATGAGACAACTCCAGAACACCCTCTGAGCTGTTTCCGTTGGGTTTACCCCTAATTATGTCCTGATCCAATGTGAGATCAGCGCCAGGGATCTCAGTGCTGCTTCTTTGGACGTCAGGTCTCACAGCCATGCTCTTGCAGAAAGTGTCAGGAGATCTAGTGAGTGCAGGTGCTCAGCCATCTGCTTTATATTTCCTCTCAGTCAGTGGGCTCAGAGCACACTGATCCTTTTTTAACCTGGTCTTCTCAAGTGACAGTACATCTCTGACCACATGTGCCTCAAACTAAAACACTCTGATTTCATTAGTGGTCCCCCTTTGCAGTTTGCTCATGGGTGAACTTCTGAACTTTGCTTTCTTGTTTGCAAAGCAATTAATGTTGGCAAAATTGGCCAAGCACGGTCTGAAAGATTTTTCAGGGCTAGAGTGTGTCCTTAAGAGTTGTGTATGTGAAGAATGTAATGTTTGGTGTAGGAAGATACCTTATGGGGGTACCTGTGTAGGGTCAGTCTGTTCCATGGGTGTGCTCAGCCAAACACTATTGACACCACAGGTCCACTTTCACCACTTAACTCTGTGAAGCCACCCAGGAGCTGTCACTGGGATTTCTGTTGTCAAGAGGTCCCTGCCAGATCTGACTGCTGCACTACAACTTGTCCACTGCTTCTAGAAAGGTCTGCTTTTTCTTTTACAGCTGCAGCATTTGCACAAAGAAACAGAACAGACACTTCATCGTCCCAGCGTCGCGTTTCAAGCTGCTGCAGGTAGAGTAAAGCACAGTAAGAGCATGGCCATGAGCTTGAGCTGTATAATCCAGTGTTAGCCTGGATCCAAGCAACACCCAGTTTTCCATCCTAAGTTTGTGTGTGGTTGGGGGGGAAATGGCTGAATTTTGTACTGTCTGGTGTGGGTGTGTTAGTGCATCTTATTTAGTGAGGTGGTGATGGAGCTCTTGCAGTTCTGAGGCTTGCCTGTTATAGACATGTTTACATACAGAGCACAGGGGCTCAGAAAAGGAACACGAATGCAGAACTGTGTGTCTCAAGAGAGGAAGGTGGTATTTTAAATTTTCCATTTCTCAGCTATAGGCCCAAAGTAATTTATCCATGTATTTATATAGAAAACCTATTTATATAGAAAACCGCTTTCCATTTGCTTAGGGTGCTGATGATTTGACAACATACACCTTCAACACACACCGTGCCCAGCACACGTTCTGCAAGACCTGTGGTGTCCAGAGCTTTTATACTCCTCGTTCCAACCCCGATGGTTATGGTAGGTAGCTGTGGTAACCAAACTTAACCACCAAGCAACCCTTGGGTAAAGGCTCCATTGGATCCCAACATGACAGCAGGGAGCAGCATGTGTCTTATGAGTGTTAAATATCTGGAACTGCAGCCTGAACCTGTAGCTCCTCCATAAGAAACAGTCTTACCTATGATGTGTGGGTTTGTGCCTGGGACAGGATTCTCATCCAGGCTCCTCAGCCTTACAGCAATAGCACTGAGATGCCCCATCCACGGAGTGGTGCAGGCATCTCCCTCACTTTCTGAGCAGCAGGTTTCTATGTGCTCTGTCCTCCTTCAGGAATAGCTCCCCACTGCCTGGATGATGGCACCGTGCAGACCGTTATCACAGAGGATATCAATGGCAAGGAATGGGAGAAAGCAGTGGGGGAGCATAAGACCATCAGAGACATGTCAAAACCCTGACACAGCCTTCCAGCAACTGAACTTGGAGCACTGCTGTGGAACTGCAGTCTGGGATTTCCTGGGTGATGGATGGTGAAATCAATCTCTACATTACTGTGATCTGTTCTCTGTTTCTTAAATAAATCTTTCTATGCTGATTGTCTCATTCCTTTGTGACTTTCAGTGGTTTACTCTATAAACTGCTCCAGGGTTGCTAGTTTGGCACTTTGCCTTTAACTGTGCTAAAGTTTAAGTCACCATATAAATGACCTAGTTACAGTCTGGGTCTCTTGCACCTCATTCCCGTGTCCTGCTGAGACTCTTGTGAGTTGATCTTGAGCCCCACGTTCTGGAGCAAGAAGAAATGCTCATGTTTCATGAGGGACACTCTGAGCAGGTAGAGCCTGCAACACAATATGTATGAAAGAAGCAGCAGCAAAGATCAGTGCAATTAGAGAAATTTATATTATTTCTGATGTTTTATTCAAAAGCTTTGGCTTTTTAAAGTTCTGACTGAATAAGGAAGGTCTTTATAGATCTGGTATCTGTGGAGATAGCACGTTCTTTGAAGAGTTCCTCCTGATACCTGGATTTTACAAAAGCACCAAGAGATAGTTGCCAAGCAGTCCTTGCAACTGTGTCTTCTCGGGGAAATAGTTTGTGCCATATCTTCTCCAGTGCAGAATACTCCTGCATTCAACTCCTAATTAAGTTAATCCAAATTTCTCATCCTAGTTAAGCTCCTACAGTGAGAAAACAGAGTAGCTGTTAAACCCTGTTCATCTCAAGGTACCAGGCAACAAGATATTCAGAAGGAAGTTCGCACGCCTGGTCTCTGTAGCGTCCGGAATGCTACACAGAGAGCATCCCATCCTCTCCAGCACATAACACAGGAGTTTCCTCTAGTCCTGGGCCTGGCATGGGTCTTTATTTTTTGGCTCATTCTTCTCTCCTGGAGTTGTGAGCCACGTCCCGCTACAGGAGGCGCAGAGAATTGACCACCATGTACCGTGAGAAGAGCATGTAGAGGTGACGGAACCAGAGGAGTTGGCTGCGATGGCACCGCATGGCCCTCTAGGAGGAAAAGGAGTGGAGAGAGGATTATAGGAACCTTCCAGGCCTCCTGTGAGGGCAGTTTCCTAGGCCTCCTGTGAGGATCACTGCCAATTTATAAGACAGCCTGTTCTTCAGTGAGCAGTGGGAGGCTGCCTAATCCATGGTTCCTCTCTGCCCCCGTGTTGCTGGTGTTGGGCTGCCTGATGTTCAGAGGGTCCTGTTCAAAGGGCCATTATCAGCTGCAGATTGGTGCTGAGACAGTGTATTTATCACTTATAACTCCTCCTCCCCACGTGATCTCATGCCTGAGTGTTCACGTGCTGGGGAAGCAGGAACCTGATAGGTGAGTATCTGGGAACATCCCTGCATTTGCTTCCGACCACACACTGCCAGCTGAAACCGAGTATTTATAGTGCACCAGCCCAGAAAGGTCAGGTTTCAGAAACAAAAAACACATGGGAATATGGAACACCACCTCTATCCAAGCAGTTTCCATGTGTAACTCTCTCTTTTAGCAGCCTCAAAAGCAGGAAAGTTCTGCAATTCGTGAATTAACAGCACTGTTTTCTGGGCAAACATTTTCATGCTATGGAAGGGGAGCCAACCAGATTCTGATATAGGGAAGTGTGGACTAAATGTGCGAGATCTCATGCAGCAAAATAAAAAATGCATAGTATAGAAGGGAACTCTTTGGACCACAAATTCACAGGCTGTTTCCATCTTCAGTTAGAGCTGTGATCCAAGGATGCTGCTCCTGGCATGGAATCATGCCAGTCTTTGACAGGCCACTCATATATTCAGAAATATTATGTTGGATCCAGTCTCCTCTGAAATGGAGACTAAATGGACACTGAAACCCAGTGCTCTGTGACTACTGGACACCTCTGAGCTGCAAATCTGCTCAACCCTGTCCTGTCACACAGCACAGGAGGTAACCTGTCTTGTCCATTCATGTTTTACAAGTCACTGCAGACATTCCTGAGTGACATTTATAACCCACTTATGAAATCCCCCGTGAATGTGACACTTCTGACTAAAGCCTTCACGATGATGAGCCATTCAAGCAGGTGAAGCAGGTGCCACACGTCTCACCTTGGCTTGCTCAGTCTCCTCCTCTGTGAGGACGAACAGTGCATCCCTGGGCAGGAGGCAGGAGATGGGCACATCCAGGAAGGAAATGTACTTCCTCAAGAGATTTACTGACTCGAGCACGAGCACACGGCACCCTGCACAGACAGAGAGGGGAATTATTTCAAAACCACAGTACTGTAAGGTGTCCTTCTCTCCAGGCTCCCCTATGTTGCTGGACTTGGGATACTGGTGCAAAAGGGGAGCAACTTTTCCTGATGCTTCCACCAGGATCTCTTTGTGCCCAGTGCATGTTTATGACCATTTGTACCGGTCCTTATTCAGTATATGACTATTTGTACTGGTTCTGTACAGTCTGTTGAAAGCAAAACTAGCTTTGACTACCCCAAAAACTGTTGTGGGTTTTTTTTTTTTTTTTTTTGCTTATAATTAAATTATTCCTACATAATGATGACTATCAGAATGCTGGCACTAGATCACATAATGGAAGTTTAAAACAGCAGTCTGTGGTTTAGCTACCAAAATGAAATTTCACCTTTCTACTCCAATTCTTAGCTACAGAATAAATATTTGCATGTCTTGGGAATGGCAGTATCAAATATTAACTCAGGCAGGCAGTTACACTTTAACAGAGTTCCAGAATACATTGCTCAGATGTTTGTGATGAAGCAGAGGAAGGAAGGATAAAGATTCTGCTGGTCTGGAAGCTTTTTTTTTTCCCCTGTTGTAAGATCCCCTTGAACTCAAAAGTTAATTACTAATTTTTTTACTATGGCTAAACTGTCTTCACTGATGAGCTCAGAGCTACTGATGGTCCCATTTAGAGCCTGTAGCTCTCAAAGGAGCTGCTCTGGGATTTCCTGGGGCTTGGAAGCTGCTGTGATTATGCTCCACACTTCACACATTGTATTACAGTCTGACAGAAGAGGCCAAAGTAACAGTTTACACAGGTGGTCAGAGACACAATTCAGTCCACAATTGGATTTTCTTCAGAGTGCCCTGAAACAGTGACATTACACAAAGGAGACACAGGACAAAGCTGAGCTGCTGCAGAAGCTCCTGAGGCACCATTTCAGTGTGTGAAGTCTGTGCTCAAGTCTAATAACTGCTTAAGCTGGTGGTGCTCAAATGCCTTTCAGCCCTACAATGTCAGCAAGACTTGTGTCCCCCTAAGGGAAAAGATTCTCCAGGACAGGAGCAGGAACAAAGATCTTTTCCCTCCTTTGGACATTTGGTAGATCCCTCAGTTTAGCCTCTACCAAGCCTGAGATAGGAAGGGAAAACTTGTTGCAATTTCCTGGAGACACAGGGGAAGCTCCCACAGTCTCCAGGTTTGAGTCTGGCACTCCAAGATGTCCCACCAGCACCATTCCTTCCCCAGCCTGGGGGCTGTGCCACACTGAACCCAGGGATAAACAGCACACACGGGACCATCCTGACAACTCCCCTCACATGTGATTTGTCCCAGCCTCTTCCCAGTGACTCTGACTCATTTCACTGCAAAGAAAGGGCTTGCTTTTATTCCAGTCAAAGCCTGCAAGGGCAGGACATGGCAGCCCCCATGGACTCCCTCCAGCACATCTCTGGGATCTTTCAATTCCTTTCTTTATTTTCTCTCCTTCAAGAGAAGGATGTACATCTTGTTCCAACTTTTCAATAGCCTTTCAATAGACTGGTAACTCCTTATTTCAGTGGCTCAGAGGGCTCCAGGGCCATGCTCCCCTTCCACTGATCCTGGGACGTGACTCCCCAGCAGGACGGACACAGCACTCACCGGAGTTCTTTTCTCCCGCTGTGGGCAGCGATGGGCAGGGGCAGAGACCTCAGGGGAAATCACTGGCATTTCTACCCAGATAAAAGCTGACGGGAGTCTGTGCTGTGCCAGGACCCGGAGGAAAAGCCCTCCTGGAACTCCTGGCGTCGCTCAGGGAGCCGCCGGGAGATGGCGGTGTCCGCCGGCCGCGGGAGCGGGACCCGCAGCGCTGCCCGGCCCGGCCGGCTCAGACCCCTCCCGGCACCCTCTGCCTCCAACACCCTCCCGTCTTAGCCGTGCCAGTGCCGTGTCCCCACCCCCGTCCTGCCGCAGCCTCAGCCCCCAGCCCTGCAAGGTCACGGTGCTCCCGCGAGCAGCAGCTGTGCGATGCCATCTGCGAGGAGCGGCGGCTCTGCCAGGCTGCCCGCGGAGCGCCCTGGACGTGCGGGAATGCAGCGAGCCGTGGGACCAGCACGCGTGGCTTGTGCCGCTTCCCGACCGCCAGCCTGAGCCCCCGGCCCGCTCCCGGCCCACCTGGACAAGTGACAGCACAGCGGTTGCTGTTTGGCTGCCATGGGTCTCAGCTGCTACTGCAAAGGATGCTCTGCAGGGACAAGTGCTGCACGTGCTCACAAACTGAAGTGCCCTGACAGGTCTTCTACTCCCACTACAGAATTTCTTGTTTCCATACTTGGAAGGAAACTTCTGGTGTGCCACGAGTGGGGGAACCCCTCTTCCCCTTCTCTGCAGAGACCCTCAGGGCTGCTGCCATGGGTAGTTTGAGAGAAAAGAATTAATTCTGCACTGTGGCAGAGGAAAGGAATAGATATGGATCCTCCTGCTCTTGTCCCCAGCATTCCCACTGGCCGCCTGTTTGCTTTTCAAACAAGGGAGGACAAGGCTTGAGCAAACACGGGGCAATGGATCTTTCCTGGGTGGTTGTTAGTGAACTCTGGCAATGCCATGTGAATTCCTACTGGCAATGGTGGGAAGAGAGGCCTGACACAGGGTTACCCACCACCGCCCTCTGAAGCCTGAACTGCTCTGTTAACAAAATGTGCTCTCCCTTTCCTCATTTTTTTCCCCCTTAAGAAATATTAATTCATGCAGCAATTACACCCTTTTGTTCCCCCAAAGCTCAGCAATACAGGATGAAAACCACTGCAAATGATTTCAGTATGGATCAGTCTGACCTGCTGCGCCCTCCTCGGTCAGATCAGGCAAAGTGGTGGCATTCAGCCTCCCAAAAAAAAGGGCACTCTAAGAGCCTTCTGTGTCAGTGATATCACAAGGATCTCCATGTGCTGACAGCAAAGCCTGTTCTGCATGGGAATGTGAGATGAAATGAAGCAGGGAAGGAATGTACAGTCCAGGGAGAGATGAAAAACGGTTCAGAGAAACAGGCTGCTCCCTGCCAAGCAGGGTGAGAGCAGCGCTGCCATCGAGGAGTCCACTCCTGTGACACCAGCAGGTGAAGCTTTTCAGAGCCTGTTGTGACTGTGACCTGGGCAGGAGGGGATTAGCAGTGTAATACAACCTCTCTAGGTTGGCAGAAAGGGCAGGATCAATATAGCTCATGGATTAGGCCTAGAATAGAAGTGTATGAAGCCTGAAGCCTGCTCGGCTTGGCTTTCTACCTCCAAATCACTGAGGCAGCAGGTCTGCCTAGAGCAAGGAGCTCCTGGGCAGACCTGTGTGTGCTGCAGGCCTGCTCTGCTCCTGAGGGATGGAAGCACAGCAGTTCTTTTGGAAGAGCACTGGGTATAGCTGGAAGGGGCCAGTGGCAAGGGTGGAAGCATATCCAGCAGCTGTCTTGGCTTCCTGAGACAAGCCCAAGTCCTTGTGCCCAGGCTGGAGAACTTGATTACAGATTATAAAAAGCCTGTTGTGTTTATGCTGGCTAAAGGCATTAGAAAGCAAAGCAGGATATTTAGGGTGCTCATTTGCATATCACTGAGGCAATGCAAGGCTTAGCTGGCTTTTGCATTTGCAGAGAGATTTTCTGTGGATTCCCTGATCACATGGGCTTACACAGGTTCACCCACACATAGTTCCCTCTTACCAACAGCAGAGCAGCAAATTTCCATGGCCTGAACATGCCTTTCAGCTCTCTCCAGACAGCCTCAATCCCAGCATCACTCTTGTTTCATTAAGCCCCTCTGATGCACAGCCCTGCACGCCTGCCAGATCAAATTATAAATACTGGGAATTTCAATGAGACTGGGACTATATTTGGAAAGGCTTAGCGTAAGCAGCAGCATGGGAGCTCCCCGTTCCTTTGGTGTTTGTAGGTCATGTCAGATGTGATGTAATCAGAGCAGCAAGGCTTTCACACAGCTCCAGGAGTCTCTTGATGCTGCTGGAGAAATGGAAATGTTCTCTATACATGGGTTCTGTTTCAAACCTGAATGAGTTTGAGGCTCAGCCCATATTCAGGACCATAGTGAATCTAACAGACCTGCATGAACAGCACATGAAAGTGGCTCAGTGTAGATGGGGCCTGACAGCCAGCAGTGACATCAACCACTGCAGGTCCTTGTCCTTTGTACTGCACACAGAGCTCTGCTGCATCCCAAAGCTGAACAAAGAAAAGGTCCCAGGAAAGAAGCTGGCATTATAGTCCTCTTTCATAAATTGGGGAACTGAAGAGACTGGAGTCAGGACTCAGCTAAAGGGCATTCTGCCATCTTGGCTCACACTCTCTCATTAGGTCTGCAACTTCCTGCTAGCAGAGAATTAAAACTGATTTGCTGTGACTCATTCAAATCCTACAATGATTTGGGAATTAGCATTAAAGGAACATGGCCCAGATGGCTGCTGAGGGAACAGGAGGTTGACTGGGTGGGCCTGGTTGAGCCACCTTCCCATGCTCTGTCCAAAGAGCTGACTGACAGCTTTGTGCCTAAACTAGTTGCTCACATTTGTCCCCGAGTCAGGCACTGTTTGCTGGAGATAAGGGCTGCAGCTCTGCTCTGGGACAGCAGCTAGAAAAGGGGTCAGGAGCAACCTGCTTCTGTAATGTGTTTCTTTCCTTTCCCTGCTTGTACAGAGGGTTTCTCAGGGATTTTTGCTCATTTGTAGATGAAAGAAACCATTACAATAACTTGCTGTGCCACTGCAGATTTCAGGTATCTTTCCTGAGCACATTTTGATGGAAGCTTAACTTGGTACATGCAAACATTCTTGGCTAAGCTGGTCATGGTTTCTGAGACCTTGTCACAGAAAAGAAAAAAGGCCTGTAAGGAAGATGTGACCAAAAACTCTGTGACTGAGCTGAGAGACCTGGAAATAACACTCATATTCACCCAAGGCAGCAAAAGGCACAGGCCAGACGCTGAATCACAGCACGAAGACAGGAAAACCCCTAAGGACAGAAAAGTGATTGCAGAGAAGCCTGAAAGGGTAAAAACTGCAGGGAGATGAAAGGGCAAGGAAGAGTTGAGCTGTGGAGTTCATTTGCATTGCAGGGGTGAGTTGGGCAGCTGGAACCCTGGACAGAACACCGATGTAAACAACTGCCCAGTGCCTGCAAGGGCAGGGATGTGGAGTGACCTACCTTCAGGTAACTTCCCCTCTGAATGCAGGTACCTGGGAAAGAAGAGATACATGTGGGTGAGCACTCAGTGGAGTTATCCAAACCCTGATTTTATAGGTATAAATTCTGTACATTAAACCAATCCTTTTCTCTTCATAAACACACACATTTACAATGGCCAATCTTATGAGAAACTTGGAGCTGACACTGGATGCATACCTCAGGCAGGGATAAGCCTTATCCTACCTGCTGGGACACATCACAAATAAGCTCTATAAATCCAATTCACTCTCAAACTTCTCAAGTTGCACTAAGGGAAACTGCAAGAGGCTGCCAAAGGCTATTCACCTCTGGGAGCACTGGCTGGTTAAAGCCCAGGGTCTGCTGGCCAGGGACATTGCCTCAGCAGCTCCCCTTTGGGGACCAGCTTCTTGTTTCCTAAACCATGCTGGCACTGGGACATCTGAGAAGCTGCTCTGGCTTTTTGCTCATTAAGACTTTGATCCCTTCATGACTTTGTCCTGGATAGTCACTGTAGCAAAAGTGCTTCCCTTGGAAACAGGATGAGGGGACCAGCGTAGGAGATGTGAACAGTGAAGGCACTTCCATCAAGAAATGTAAGCAAATGACCCTGGTCTGGTGAAAGCATCAGAGGGTATTAGCTTCAATTCCTTGTTAACTCTCTTGTTTTCCCTGCTCTGGCCTGTGGCTCGTGGCTTTGGAGCAATTGTGCTGCCATTCCCATCTGCATCACCCCGGATTTGGCCCATGGCAGGGCTGGGAGGCAGCAGGTTCTCCAGCAGATGGCACTCAGGGCTGTCCCAGGCGTGCTCTTCCATGAGGAAAAAAATTCCAAACAATGGAACATTTGCCAAAAGGAGAAAGGAAATACAAAAAAAAAAAAGTTATTTAACCCTGTGTAATATGTAAAGAGATTGTTATCACCTTACAGTGGTGTATTAAACGAAGGACAATGTGCCAGTTCATGTGTAAATCAACCAGGATCAAACATGCATTATATGTAAACTGCTGTGTTTCTCCAGTCACTTTCAAACTGGGATTATCTCTGGCTATTGGTTAAGTTCAAGGAAAAGGATTAACTACACTGGCATAGACAAAATAGGAAGCACGGAGCAATGAATATCCAACACAATTCAAAGCAAAAGTCAAGCCAGAAATGCAGGTCATGGCAGAACTCAAACAGCAATCAGAAAACACATGCCTTACACAGATTCTCCTGCCAATGGTCTCCTCTGCTCCAGAGCCAAAGCTCTGCAAGCAATACCATTTCTACTAAACAATGGCCTTGGAATACTGACTTGGCCACCTTCTACCCCACCACTCTGACAAAGATTGTTAAATGTTGCCTTGTAAACATTACCAGCAATTTTTTGTGGGCAGTGGGGGGGGGGAGGTTTAAGTATCGCCATTAATATCTGCTCTGCTCTTCTGCCAGAGGTTTCTTCCCCCACAAGTAGAATCTGGCCACCCAAAGAAGTGATTCAGCGCTTGGTACAGCAGGCGGGGTGGGAACTTTATAGAACAAGCTTGGAGAGATAAAGCAGTGAGTGGTTGTGAAATTTGGCAAACTATCTGAAGGCCCAGTGTCTGTTCTGGGTGTGCTGCTGTGCCATGGAGGCACCTTCAAAGCACTTACTGAGCTGCTCCCAGAGGGAACTAATAATAACCATTCCTGCCACCAGAAACAGGAGCAAGAGATCCAGCTCATATGGAAACGTTTCAGCAGGAGCAGGGAGCATCTTCAGCAGGGAAGGAAAGCTGCATTCAGCAGCAAATTGAAGAGTTTGTGCTCTATAAGGGTTCAAGGAGACACAAACTGTATTTTGGTTACTGAAAGGTCCTCCAAGCTGCTGCCAACAGACCTGTCACTCATCTGGAAGAACAGGCATGAAGAAACTGCTTCTCTTCTCATCCTTTTAGTCCTGATCCAAACACTTCAGGACTCAGCAAGGCTCAGTGCAGAGCTCTGGGAATGGGCTCCACCCAGCTCCATGTGCAGAGGAATTGCAGCCTTGCTCATTTGTATTTCTCAGGCAAGAGATACTCTGTGGTTACAGAAAGAGAGAGAAACACAAAACTCTACCTCCTGCACACGTTCACAAAACGAGCCAATCCTCTCCCAAATCCATCTTCTCGCTCCCATCTCCACCCTGCTGGAGTGTCTCCATGGGACACTTCCAAGTAGGGGAGAGGTTGCAGCTCTCAGCCGTTGCCATTTTGGGAATGTTGTTTTACAGATTGGACTTGCTGTGGTTTGGGCAAAATGAAAGAGTTTGGCATAAAATCCCAAGAAGTCAAACACAAACACGCTCTTTTTCAGGAGCTTTTTCCATGTGGGTGTTTTTTTTTTTTTCCCCCTGGAGACACTTTTTACAATTCTTTTTAAACAAGAAGTGACCTTAAGGTGGCTTGTTCCCACCCACCAAGTGCCAGAGGCTGGTGATTACAGGGTACCTCTCGCTGCACCCTCTCTGTGTGTGCCTGTGGTAGGTTCAGATCCACATGTGAGACCCTCTGCAATGAAGAATTTCAAAAGGCCAGGAGACATTTGAAGGCTCCAACCATTTCTGCACCGCAAGAACTCAGCCCCGACTCCTCCCTCAAGGACCAGCTGCTTTGAAGGCTGTTGCTGTCTGCAGCCATCAGCTGCATCTCAGCAGAAACACTGCAGTGGCCCAACAGCCCGGATCCTCCAAATTCAGGACTGAGCTCCTCCCAAATTCCCTGCCTTTAGTCAGTCATCCTCAAGGAAAGATGTGAGCAAAGCGAGTGGATCAGCTCCTGTGTGGGACCAATCAGTGAAACCCCCCCTTGATGGCAAGAAGAAACAAGTCAAGATAGAGCTGAAAACTTGGTCTTGGGGAACACAGAGCTCCTCTGGGGAACACAGAACTCTGGGGGTGATCCCCTGGTGGGTGCGTTATGGTTTTGGCCATGTTCTATTTGATGAGAAGTTGTTCACTGAATTCAATGACTTCACTCTCCAAACACTCTCCTGTGCCAAAGGCAAAACCCTTCACTGAACTGACTGTGCTGGCTGCTGTGGAGCACTGGGGAAATACAGTTCTGGAGAGCATGGAAAGAATGGATGTCTTAAAGCTGTGCTGGGGCTCCATTTAGAATCCCAACCTCTAATCTGCCTGATTAATCTGATGAAACAGATGTGAAGGAGGAAGAACAGCCAGTCTCCTTGGAGTCACAGAGACATGAGAAGGATATACTTGCCAGATGTTGAATGTTTGCTATCTGGAATGCCTCCTCCCTCCCTAACTGGACTTTCTGGCTCTATTTCCATGCACCCCGAACTACACCACGTAGCAACATGCAGCTTGTAAAACACTGCCCAAGCTGTCTGTACTCACGTGTGGCAGGGACAAAAGATGGTTCTGCCAGTGGCAATTCAGAGATCTTCCAGCTGACAGAGCTGTTCCCTGGCTCTGTGCTTTGGGCCCTGCACTGTCTGGGAGATGAATGTGCAGTGTCACTGCTCCACTCACTGCCTAATGATGCTGGAAGGACATCCCCTGAGGCTTTCTTTGGAATTTGGGGGGAATCCCTTCAGTGCTGGTGCCCTGTGCTCAACTTCAATCCTAATGGCTCTCAACAGTGTCAGGGAAGGGGGCTGGGATGAATGAATTTAGGAATGAGGGAGTAAATGAAGGAATGAGACAGAATCTAGGCTAACATTCCCAGCCTACAGGATATTACCAGACATAGGGCAGAATCTTCTGAGGGAAGTCTCCAAGGATAAAGAGCAGACAACAATTCTGTCTCGACCTTATGGGGGCAGTCTGGGTGCAACCACAGCCACCATCCTGAGATCCCCAGGGAATTTAAGATCAACAGAATTCGTGGGCTGCAGCTGCTGAAAGGAGGGAGAGATCAGAGTCCCATTCCAGCCCCACACTGCAAGAAGGCATCAAATAAAATGGTAAATGGGATACCATTCACTATTATCAAGCTAAGCACCCAAAAAACAGCTTCCTCCCTGCTCAACACATCCTTTCAGACCCGGTCTTGGAACTCCACACAAGCAGAACTGTGCTTTGTTGGGTCATGATGCAGTTGGTGGCTTTTGAGAACGGCACCCACCAAGTCTGTGGGATTGGCTGGACAGTTCATTGTTTCAACATACAGATTAAAAACTGGCATTTAACCAACCTTCCTCTTTCAGGGAACCTCAGTGCAGCCCTTTTGCACAGTGCCCATGGCATTCAGAAGCGGGGCATTCAATAGCCAGGCTGTGACATGTCAGTGCAACAAGGCATCGGTGGCACTCAGGCTGCATCCTAATCAGCTCCAGAGTGATAAAGCACTAAGCTCCCAAATATTACCTCTGCACAGCCTCTTTTACAACCTACCACTGAGCTGGTGAATGTTAAAAAACATCCTGCAGGACTGAGAGGTGTTTTTCCAAATGGAATTGATGAGAATAGGCTCAGCTAATGATTCCTTGATGTAGCTTTTTATATGGCATCATTGATAGAAGTTTTATGGATGCAGTTGCTATAACAACATAATGCACAGTAGTTAAATATAGCAGCTCCTATTTTCCACTCAGTTTGCTCTGCCCTAAGCAGACAAGACTATTTTTTTTCTGTTCTAGCTGGGATGAAATGGATTTGATAGCTCACTGAAGAAAACAAATGATACAGTCCTTCCTCCTCCTCACCACAAAGATGATTCCTCTCCATCCTAAGCAATCAAGCAAACAACAAACCCAACAGCCCCCCATTTGCCAGGCTCCTGGGTAAGAGGGGTTGTTTGAAATCAAAATGCACAGTGACTCATGCAAAACTAAACCCCCTTGGTATTACGTGATCTCAGTGCAAACACTGTCATTTCAAAGTGCAGGAAAGGAGAGGTTCTCCAATATTCCTGTCACATAATATTTACCAAGGTTATTACCACAGTGCCTAGAGACTGGCCAGACAGTGAGGGAGCAGAAAAGTGACCTGGATGTCACTCAAAACCTGCTCTTCCTTCTGGATGAGTGTAAAGGATCCAGCCCCTCTTGGCCACAGGGAAAGCTCCTGTTTTAGGGAAAAAGAGTTGCCAAATCAAGGCAACAAAGACAGAAGCACAGCTACAGGGGATTGCTTCCAATTCCCCCTGCTTTGCTACTGTCAGTTTTTCTTGGGTTTGGGTTGGGTCTTTTTTTCCATTTGGAAGCCAGAACTGAAATACTCCCAGGGGAGACTGAAATCAAATAGCAATTTGTGTTCCTCTCCCATCCTGTTTTTTCTTATTTTTCCCTTGCAGAAGAACAAATCCACCCTCGAACCTTGGCATTTCCCAGTTCCTCCCAGACCTGAAGGCTAGGCAGGCACACACAGCAGCTGGACTCCTGCAAGCTGTCAGAAGGAAGGCTTCTGCAAGGGAAAGGGCTCATTTCTTCTGAATAGTTCCTGCTCCTTTGAAAATAACCTCTGCTCCAGACACTGGAAAGAATATTTATGCCCTTAGCAGACAATACTGAGCATCTGCTCAGCTATGACCACTGCCTGAACTGTTTTATTGCTTGAAGCTGTTCAATAACTTGCATCTCCTGAAGCGAGGAGTCATGGGAGGGGTCACACAGCCTGTCCTACCCCTGCTCTTACAGAAATAATCCCGTGGGTGGTGGGTACGAGTCTACCTCCCAGAGACTGGGAGAATCCAAAAGAGCCAAGGCTCACTGCACCAGCCCTCTGCTTCATCCTTTCCACTCAGAGCCACAGGGGAGGCAGAACCTTGCACACCTTGTTTCAAGATGGTTAATAAACACACTGCACACGATACCTGGAGGGGAGAGTTCATTTGCCTTGTTCTTGCCATGTAGCACTGGGGCCCCCGGGGCTCTGCAGAGCTCTGCTGGCACAGGGGGACAGGGGGAGGCTCAGCTTGTGCTCCCAGTGCTGCCTGTGCTGGCCAACATGTGAGACCTCATCAGGGCACAGAGTCAGGAGTGATACAGTCACGCTCTACTTCCTCCATAACACAAACTGAAAAATAATGAGGGCAAACAAGCCACTAAAAATAAACTTAACCTTTCGGTGGCCACAGCATCATTCCTGCCACATGCAGATGACAGGGCTACCATGGTTATTTCTGCTGATTCAGGACTGGAAGAGAGACAAGACACAAAGCAGTTCTTAGTTAATGAGAACAGCTCGTGCTCTGGTGCCCCTATCAGGATGGATCTCAGCAGCCCAGGGCTGCTGCAGCAGGACTAATGCAAAGGTCTGAGTTCAAGGGGCTTGCAGACAATAAATATTTCCAGTAACATGCTCTGAGATGAGAAGAGGGTTAAATCCCCACCACACCCACAGGAAACCTAAAGCACAAAGGTAGAAAGTAATTTCTGCACGACCACAAAGTAAAGGACAAGATCAAAATCAAGAGTTTTCCGTAACTTTCTCCTACATAACTCAGCTGCCAGCTTGTTTTCCCATGATCTCTTCAGGATGTCGTGGAACACACAAACAACAACCCGCCCTCCACTCCTATTTGCAGGTCATACAGCAATCGACTGAGCAAACAGAGGCCCAGGCAGCTGGGAGCTCTTCAGTCCCTCTGTGCCAATGGTGTGAGCATCAGCCTCTGCTCCTGGGTCATCAACCCCTGCTCCTGGGTCATCAACCTCTGCTCCTCACTCACTCCTCAATTAGCTGTGCCAGAAAGCATCTCCCCACTCAGCCCAAACAAACACAGTTTGCTTCAACTCCACCCCCTCTCCTTCTTCCAGGCTATTTCAGAAGTTGCTGGGAACAGCCAAGATCCCGTCTAATGCTGAATTCCAGCATCAAAGGCTTTCAGCATCTTCCCAGAGGAGCTCAGTAGGTCCCAGTACAGGTTCTGTGGCACTGCAGCTTTTTCTAGGCAAGTGAGAAAGGCAAATCACTGTGATGTTGTCAGCAAGGAGAGCCAGAAGAGTTATTTGAATGGCACAGATGATTTAGAAAACAAATGGGTGCTATAAATACAAGCTATACTTGCAAAGAGTTCTTCTCATGCCTGGGAAAGGCAGGGGCAGCTCTGGAGACCTCTCTAGGACACAGTGAGGTCTGAATGAGCAGAAGGTTAAAGTAAAATACAGTAGCTGTCTTGCCAGCAAAATCTGGGTGATTTTAATACAGGAACTTCTGTCTAATTACCTTCCCACAGCACAGGGACAGAGGGTCCCATCATGTAAGGAACAAAATGGTGAAGGAACTAACAGTGAAAGAGCAACATCCTTGGGTCGGAGAGGTAAATTCAGGGACCTGGACAGGATAGCAACACCCCCTGGAACAGTGGTGCAGAACTTTCCAAAACCCAACCACCACCAGCTCAGGCACCAGCTATTCACACACCCTCCTCAAACCAGAAGTGCAAAGTGACCTGTGGCATATTTTAGTGGGATCAAGGACAGGAAGAGCAAAGAGAGCCCAGTGAAAAGGAGCGTGGCAAAGTACTAGCTGATGGAATACTAAAAGATGCTTTGGTTATTTACAGAGCTGTGGCAGTTTCTCCAAACAGCCTGTGCCCCACAGCCTGGCACTCAGTTACAGCAGTGAAGTCAGGGCTGGTTTTGGTTTGTTCAGTGTGAAACTCCCAGGTGAGGCTCCAGTAAGAGCACACTGTACCTGACAGCAGAGTAAAGGGAGATGTGGTTTGCGTGGCCACTCACTCCTCCCGCATCAAAGGTCACCACCTGCAATAAACCACAGAACAAGAACCATTTAGGAGGAGGAGGAGACTGCAGTTCCCAGCTTTGACATCTAACACAGCACTGCCCCAGCCCATTGTAACTAACGAGTTGTTTTTGTGTTGCACAAAGAGGCCTTGTGTGTGAACTCATCACGCCACAGAAATACAACTAAACAAACACGCCACTCTGGAACTAGATGACTACACAGTCTAACAGCTTGAACAACAGAAAGATGACAAAGATCATGTTCCCACTGGCAGGATGCACTTGTTACTTATTACCAGGCCAAAAGGTCACTTTCAAAATGATCTGTTGCAAACATGTTCCTGACCCGAGAGGTCCAGCTCTATGAATCACTCTCTCCTGGATCTGAGAACATCCTAGAATGACAGGATAAACTGTAAACTATAGTTTGCTGTGCTGTGATCAGGACACTGCTGTAAGAAGAGCCCCACAGTCATGTATGACTGTCCTGGTTGTAAAGAGGCTTCATCAGGGGATAACACAGTGATAAAATAATCTGATACGAGAATAAGCCTTTTTAAAGAATCAGCTGACTGCACTTTTGTACAAATGGGAACTTCATAGTGCAGAAGTAATGTGTGAAGAGAGCACTAACCACTGTCCAGAGCACAGAACACCCCTGGCTCCCTGCCCTCAGACAGCCAATGGTGTGTCAGGGGTGAAGCACCACCCTAAGGGCTCACTCACCCTGTGGTGCTGGGCAGTGGGTATTTAAAGGCTCCCACTGCCAAAGTAGCAGCCAAACAGGCAGCACAAAGTGTAGAGCAGGCAGGGAATGTGTAATGTGTGCTGGTTCTCCTTCCAGGTGGTGAAAGTGACAGTCCCTGGCCAGTCCAAAGTTCAGTCCTTGCTCTGGGACAGGCCCAGCAGCAGAGCTCTCCACAGTTCCCTTCTCTGAGACCAGGGGGAAATCTTAAACTCCCCACATTTCAACCAATGTCTGCTCCCTTGCCAGCTCGTTCTGTCTTCAGGGAAGGAAATGGCACTGCCTGGCTCACTCAGCACAGCTCCCTTCTCACCATCTATTTCACAGGCAGGGCCTGGGGCACTGGGTTAGAGATCAAGGGAAGGCCAGAAGTCACCGCGCCTGTCCTGCAACTTGTTCCTCCACCCTCCCCACACAGGGACATTGTGCAAAGAGGGAGAGGAAGCACAAAGACAGTGATCAGAAATACTTCAAAACCCACAGACTTCAGGCAAGCCTGCTTTAAACCCATCCACCCAGAGCAAGTCCACAGTCAGACTTTCCACTCTGCCCAGCGGCTCTAAAGGTGCTGCCACCACGCAGCCAAGGTTGCTCTTGGCTGGCAGGAAGTGGTGGGACCGAATTTGGTTTCATTCAGGTACAAAGAAGCATTTTCTGGCCAACCCTTATTTTATAAAGAGGAACAGGATGTCTTCACCTTTGGCTGCTGCACATCAGCATTACCCAGGAGCTCTGCAGGGCCTGCCCTGGTGCTCAGCCCTCCCTGTGGATAGCAGCTTTTGGAGCAGCTCATCTGGGAGAGATATTAATGAATTCAGCTCAGGGAATGAGCAGAGCACCCTGTATTTTGCAGATAAGAAAAAACATGCTCTGAAGTCACTCCTACCTAGAGTGGCACTTTCCTGAGATGACAATGTCCCCCACTCGCTGCAGGCAGAATAAATTTCTGTTCAGGTGAATAATAGTGTGAGTCTGAAAAGGGCTGGACTTGCATTAAACCTTTTCACTAAATAAGGACAGAGAAAGGGTTTGTCTCTTCTGCCTGGTCACTGATTTTCACGTAACCTGTACAAGCAGAACATTTTTAAGACCAGTACCCTGCGGTTGGAATTGGCCAATGGGCTCTGAAGTCTTTTGAAACTTGCATGTGCACACACGTATAAATACCATTGCATTATTCCTGTTTCCTTAGGAAACCAAGCTAAAAACCCAGGCAAGCCAAAACACACATTTTTTCCTTCTGTGGAGGGCACAAGGGAACAAACCAGAAGACCAAGATAAGAGACTACAGTGAGCAGACTAAATAAACTGATCGTTGTTTTGTCAACTGATCGTTGACAGGCCAACTGTGGGAGCACAAGGCTGGGTTAGGAAATATTCTTGACATGGAAATTATCTGTTCAGAAACACCTTTGGAGGTTTTTCTCCGCATCTGTTTTGAAATAGAAGCTGCTGTTCATAGTGCTGCTGAGCTTACATAACATCTGAACTCTCTGAAGAGACTGCACCGAGTTCATTTTCTGTTGCTGTTGTCCAGTTTGCTGTTGGGACATTTGCACCTGTCTCTTCAAATAAGCAAATTTGTAAATACAATTCCCCAGGTCTGTGCACACTGACCTGGCCACGGTGGCATTTGCTTTGCCTGCAGAGAGAACACGTTTGAAATCCTGCTTCTTCCCTTCAGAGATCCCTCCCAGCACACACAGAGATGCCCCCCCGGCCCAGAGTGCAGCTTCTAAGTGTGTTGTCTATGCAGGGCACTGTTTCCACAGCACCACTGTGCTGCTCGTGCCTTCAAGCAGGCAGCAATCACATGTAAATATATTCCTCTGGTTTCAGGGATTCATTTCGTTGATAATGGATCTGAATTTCTTTCTCACGTGCTGCAGATATTTTCACACGGGAGCATTTGCTCCTTCCACGTGGAGCAGCTCAGTGCTGTGCTGGCTTTAACTCCTAACCTGAACCAGGCTGATGAGGAAATCAAGCAAACAATCAAGGACAGGAGGAGAAAACCTGAACATCTTGAAACTGTCTGGGTTAAAAACAGGCTTAGCCAGTTCTGGGATAATAAATATACTCCATGTGGAAATTGTTGCTCAATGAACTCTTTAGGGCAAGAGGGAGTTCCCTCCCCACACCTGTTCTGAAATGGGAGCTGCTGCTGTTGGTGTTGCTGGTTTTTCTTCTGGGTGACCTTGGTATTCAGGAAATGGAGCTTTCACTAGTGGAAGCCAGAGCAGCAGCCAAGACAAACAGGTCCAGAAATCCCTTCCGGAGAGGGGAGAGCACAGAGGAAATTACTCAATTACCAGCAGAAGAGAAAACTCCTGAGAGGTCTGGAGTCCATGATCCCTCCTCACACCATGTGCATCGGAGGAAAAAAGCACTCAAAGCTGTGGGTCTCCCTCCTCTTCCTGGTGTCACACAGTGCTTCCAACAGAGCAAACATCTGCTGGGGGGGAGAGAAAGGTCTCTTTCCTTTTTAACAAGGGCCATCCCCTAAAATGCCATAGTAAGCAATTTCATTTCTCATGGCCTTCCTCTGAGCATCATTCCACAGGCCCTTACAGTCACAGAGGCCAGTGATACTCAAACTCCCTTTAAACCTCTTGTGTGTTTGGAAATGTCTCTTGTATCTGATTTAGGAGCAAGGAGGGCCTGCCTGAGGCTCACACAATACTATGTGACATTTTTTACACACCAAATACTCTCTAATCTGGATCGAGACAGAGTAGCCTTGGCTGCCTCTCTCTGCAACATTGACTTTTGCTTGTAAATCCAGCAGGCAGGAAATAATTTCCAAAGTCTATAAATTAGTTTTGGCTTTGAGTGCACCAACCATTCATTTCTGTGTGTGCACTATTTAATGTAGAGCTTGGATGAAATATGTCCCTGTAGCTCTCAACAGGATTAAGCTACTCATGGACTTCCAGGGCGATTGAGCAAATTAACAATGCAATGGAACAAAAGTACCCCCACAAGGTGGGACTCCAGCCCCTTGTCCATTGCCACATATTGGTGACCATCACAGTCTTTCAATCATGTTGATTCCACTGAGTTGGTCTGTTGTCCTCGAAACCCTGCTAGTTTATGTTTTGACAAAACTCTTTTAACACGTTTAGCCAATTTTATCAATTTCAACATTAGTGAAAAATGGGCTCAGTTTACCTTTCGAGGCAAGGCCGCTGTTTTAGGACAGCTGATGCTCCAAAAGGAGCTCACAGATAGCAAGCCCTGAAGTTTTTAAATTGCAGAATGTTCAACAAAGGTAATTAGGTGCTTCTCTTGCTGTTGTTGGCAAACCAGGTCTGCTCCTAAATGAATGGTATTGCAGCAAACATCTGAGACCTTTGTGATTACTTGGGACACTTGAAATAACCTCTGTTCCATTACCACCAGCCCTGAGAAGCTGCTTCAGCTGCCTTTTGTACTGCTGATGTCCTGCTGCAGTAATTTATCCTCTGTGCTGCTCAGGGAAGAGCTGAGGGAATCAGCTCCCATCCTCCTCCTTCCTCCAGCTGGAGCTGCAGCACAGCAGGGACAGCCCCATGACCAGGAATGTTTCATGTTTGCTCTGCAAACCCCACACTTGAGTGTTCAGCTCACGCTCTGTTAGTGGCAAACTGCTGCCTCCCCCAGCACAAACAGCTGGAGTTTAATTTTCCCTGAGGCAAAGATCTAATCCTTCCCAACCATCCAGAGGAGTTCTAGTGTTTTCTGGGTTTCTACTGGGATTCTGGTGCACTTGTCTTAGCGCTCATGAGAGTCACAAACATGCAATACAAACCCTCCTGTGTTAGGAGCTTTCAGATTAGATTAAAACCTATCTATTCACGGGGCCAAAAGGCACAAAAGGAGTCCAGGAAAACTGCATTTGCCTCTGTGCACAGCAATGAATTTCATGGGAAATTAGCCTCAGAATCAATACAGAGTTGGGGGCATGATGCTGGGTTTGTGCTCACTGGGGCTTTCATGCTTACAGGAGATGTGATTTCTTGTTTTGTGAAGTGCTGAAAGGCTTTAAGAGTTTTGTGATTTTGCTGCTAATCAGTGTGTCAGTGCCATGCCTGATCAAAGCAAGGTTCAACAGGGAAGAACAGAACACAACCTTTTCCATACTTTGGCCCTTACTACTGTTCTGTGGGAAAAAAACCCCAAACTACACCAGTGCTAGGAAATCTTCCCAGTTCAATAATCTTCAATCCTGACCTATAACCCTGCTAATGGAGCTCTCTAACACAGGCCAGCCAGTGGGCTTCAAAGCTAAGCCCAAACCCCAGATGGGCTCCCTTCATCAATTAAACCCAGCAAAAGGGGCAACGTGGTTACTTTAAAACACAGAAACCATTTGAGGAGCTAAAAATGCAAAATTCCTCTACTATTCATTTCTCATTGGGATGCAAGGAGAGGTCTCCAGAGAGAAAAGACACATCCTGAACTTAAAGACTCCAGAGAAAGCCTCCAGAGGGAAGGGAAAAGCCCAGAACACCAGCTCAAAAGGGCAGTGGCCTGTGCTGGAGGAAGTTTCACCTTACCAGGTTGATGTTCTTGGCCTCTATGTGCTCCAGCACAATGGTGGCGAGGAGATGTGTGTCCCATTCAACAGCAGGATTATCTGGAAGATCCCTGAAGAGGAGAAGAGCAGTAAGTCACTTCACTGCTGAGAACTTTGTACAGACCATACTAGAAAAGAGAGATCAATCAAGATAAATTTATTTATCATATAAACCCACTGAACCTTATGTCTTACAGCACTAGATATTGGAGGGTTGAAAGGAAAACAGCAGTTCCAACCCCCTCCTCATGGATTTGCCAAGGTCTCCCTTTCCTCTTACCATTAAGGCAGACTTTCCAACTGCTTTACTTCAAGCAACATCTATTTGGTCAACTCTTGTTCCTGATTCATCCCAAACAAATTTCTTTATTTTCAACTTTACTTTAAAAATTATTTCTTTATTTTAAACCCCTTTTAAAACACTTTTTTTTTCTGAAAGACTTCCCAACCATAATCTACTGGTGAATTACACAGGAAAAGTACCAAGCAAACTCCTGCTCTCCTTTATTCAGGAAAAATCCATTAACCACGACCAGAGGACAACAGGGACACATAATGATATGGCTTGGATTTGATGGTAGTTCTTCATCTGTTTGTTTTGTGCTTTGCATACCCAGTTGGTATGCAGAGCATACTGTGATTGAACTCCCTGCCTGGGTATTTTGGATTGCAGGATTCTAGGGGCAGGAACCAGGAGCCAAATGCAAAATAGCACCAGACAGCCAAGAGAACATTCCATATTTACACAACTGAGAGCTGAATTTGACCCCCCAGTCATTATGCCTGAGTGATGCCAAGAAAACATTGCTCACAAAGTTACAAAGGTTATTAGTAACAATAGGATAACACACAGCTGCTAAAGACCAATAATGACATGTTAAACGGGGCTTTTTCTCAGACCTTTCCCTCCTCTGGAAGTCTGGTAATTGCTGTGAGGTGGTTTAGCAGAAAAGTGACTACACAGCATTCTCCCCCAGACACACCGGCCTGGAACTGAACCGATCCAGCTGTTTGCAGCACGGAGCAGGGGAGGTACATCCCAGCACTCCTCAGGCCTTGCTGCTCCCCAGACAGCAGGGACGGCAACATCTGCAACAAAACAACGGGAAAGTGTCTCCTTGGCACATTCCACAGTAAAGCTCAGCCTGTGTATTCATGAGAGCTTTCCTGGGCACAAATTTTCCCACTGCTGTTAACGGCAGTCGGAGTAGAAGGAAGATCCTGAAGTACAAACCGACCATCAGCTTTTCCCTGTTGTGTTCCGTGTTCCTGTTCAGCTCAGGCTAGAATAATGTGAATTAGAAACCCCAGCAGAAGGGAAGGTGTTCCTCCAGCAGAGCACACGTTCCAGCTCTGGGCCCTGTAGCAAAATTACAGCTACAGAAAGTTCCATGTTGTTCGCAATTCCCTCTGGTACCGACAACACCTCCGAGTGATGTTCACAGCACCTGAATGGCATCACTGGAAAGAGTCCCTGGTCCATCTGGTGGCTGTCTCATCAGCTTAACAAACCTGCATCTCATCTGCTCAGACACAAGCTTTTCACATCTCCTGTTTGAAGATGAAGTGGCCCTGTTGACCCCGAAGATATGACAAGTCCCAGCATGTCACAGCAAGCCTTGAACAGAGCACATTTAAAAACATGCTTCAACTAAACCATCCCAAGGAACACACACACAGAGCACAGTCCAAGTGCCAGTCAACAAGGCTTCAGTTGTTCAAATGGTACCTTCAAGGTATGTCAGGGCTTAATCTGACAATATTAAAGCAGTAAATTAGTCTAAAGGGGATTCTGCACTGGTTACTTACAATGCAAATATCATTCCCCTTTCTGGATGGGGGTTAAATGGAGCTGTGCAGGAAGTGAAGGGTCTCATTAAAACAGGAAGGGTGATCCAACAGGGAGAGGTCAGGAAAAAAAAGTAGGGCTTGGAATTTATGATGTCCAGGAGGCTTTGGTGTCATAGCCACCGCACTCAGCTTTATTGGGCTGTCTCCAAAAAGGCTGCTGGGTAGTGGAGCAGGTTTTAACTAGTTTAGACAGATAAAGATCATCCTCGTCAATGGAAATGAACAGCTGGAGGCAACAGTTTAGAATCCCTGGAAACAAAACAATCTGAAGGCATGAGCAAATTAACTCCATGAACACCGAACTGATTAAGCAGGAATATTCCACCAAAAAATCCTGCTTCTACCCACTCACTGCTGCCCGTGGAGAGACCACTCACCCCCAGTAGGGAAAAGGAAATATTTTTCATGCCTAATATTTGTCAGGTACAGAAGAGAAGCTGATCTTGCCAAACAAATGTACATAAGCACATTCATAACTCATTAATAGCCACGATGGCCCACGGAAGTATCATTTCAGCTCATTCTGCAACACATTCATCCAGACTGCTCCAGGAAATGACTTTTTTTTTTATGGTAAGAGTTTGTATAATACTTTATAAAGTTGAAGGTGTGTTACCATGATAGCAGGGACACACAGAAAGCACGAGACCAGTAATACTCCACCAGTGCTCTGGATATCAATAACTGGGTCCAGGTGAGGATGAAAAGGGGACAAAGAAACCCAAATCCCTACACTCTGTGCAGCAATGCCCACAGGACAGTCTTACAGGAGGTCTCTGCATGCCCAAGGAACTTTGTAGGGACACATAAACTTTGAAAACTGCAGTTTTTGAACAGAAGTTCAAAAAGCACCTATTCAGTTTAAAATATTATTCTTAACACAACACCATAAACCAGTTCTCAGCAGTCCAGTGATGACGCTGCACTAATGAAACAAGCTTCGTTCATTGTGTCTTTACCTTCAGGACTTCGCACCAGAAACGGCAGCACTTAAATGGTTAACTCCACCCTGCCTTCCCTGCTAAGGCTGATAATGCCCCTGAGCTCAAGGTCGAAGGGCTGAGATAAAGGACTATAAAGGAGTGAAAATTAGCACATTCCCTGGAGCAGACTGGAGCTTGTCCCAGGAGACCCAGCTCCCCACGGCCCTCCCTGTCCTCTGCCCCGAGAGCTCCTTGTTGCTGCTGTCAGTCACTGCCACAGATCAGGATATAAATCCTGCACCGGAGGCCTCCCAGGTCACGCTGCTGGAGGGGGGCTGGTGGCAAGGGCAGAGGGGTTTGGGCACTTGGCCTCATTTCCACCAAACTCTTTTGGTCTGGAAGGGATCTTTATGGGCATTCCACGTGCCTGATACTGAATGCAGGTGGCTGCTTGGGTGCAGGGGGAAATGGGGAGGTGCAGAGAAGAAGCAAAAAATATAAACTTTTAATGGAATAAAGCTCCAGAAGAGTTGTTTTCCCAGCAATTTTCAGTAAAAGCCATGCTGTGCACTGTACAGGGAATTGAGAGCTGTGCCAGGGGATCTATAGCCTCAGGAGAGGGAAATGGAGAATTGTGCTGCTGCAGTTGCTGCAGTGTGGAGAAGGGTCTGTCTCTGCTCATCAATTCCAGCAGGGCCAGCTGTGGGAAACATCGTGTTTGGAAAAAAAACTCTGTACCTTTCTATTTATCCATCCACTCTTGGTAGCGAGAACCAGGCAGGAGTCCTGCTTTTCTCCATCTCCCTTGCTCTCCTCCCTGCCACGCTGAGCACACAGAGCACACAGTGGCATCTGCAGTTCCCCTTCCCTAGGTTTGCTCAGGAAGAATGCAGTGGATATTCTGGCCTTTGTAGGGAGCTACGAGGGGGCCACAGCAAATCATATCAGCACACGAAACCACAGTTCCACCTTGTGCAGGTCTTGCCCAGCAGCCTCAGAGCTGAATGGCAGACATGTCAAAAATCACTGCCTGCTGCCAGCTCCTCTCCAGGCCCTCCTCTGCCTCTTTTGGGCTGGAGCTCCTCTTACACCTCAGCCTGGCCCTTCAAACACTGTGCACGTTGCCAGCAGTGCTACCCCTGCCAGCAGCCAGGACAATTATGTAGGGTAGTCTTTCTAGGAACATTTGGGCTCAAGATGGCCAGATTCCTGTCACTTGGAAGGTCACTTTTGGCCAAGGTAGAGATTTAGAAACCTTCACAGACATATATTGCCAAGTTATACCCTCCTTACATGATATACTGCCCAATCCCTGTCCAATTTTCCACTGCTCATCTTTCATGGGCCTTTCAGCAACCGGCAGTGCCTTCATGTGCACAATCTTCCTCCAAAGCCTCCCACATGATTCATCCTGCTCATGAACTAAGCTCTCATGTCTGCTCTAAAGGTTAAGTTAAACCAAACAGTCAGTCTGTGTGATGTCCACGTGGCTCAACAAATGGGCTGTTCTTTATGGGATAACCTTGAGATCCGTCCCTCCTGGAATCTGTAAGCCAGGAAATCCCCAGGCCCTCTGGACACCTGAGAGTCACCCCCATGGGACCATCAGGCTCCATCTCTGCCTTGCCCTGAAGCCTTTATGGGAGTGGGCAATAGGGTTCCCTCTTGGAGATGTTCAGGTGTCCATCAATCCCTTCCGAGACACCAGAGCAAATCTTTCAAGGTGCTGATGTGATTTTCCACCCCCCTACACACCAAAAGGCTCAAAATTAAAGAGCTTTCCCATTTCTTATTGTCTTTTCATCCTGCAGCCTGACCCTAATCAGTCCAAGGCTGAGGAGCAGGAAACCTTTTTGCACATTTTCTCCTCCTTATCCCCTGTGACTGATTTTACACCAAATCAGCCCAAAGGTCAGTACGTTGATGGTGGAAGCAGGTGAGCTGCTGAGCACGAGTTCCCAGCTGGGAACAACAACCAGTGCGTTGGCTGGAACAGAGGATGTCCTTTGTATAAAGTTATAACTGTATAAAACGAACATCTGGGCAATGAAACTGGATCAAAAAGCGAAAGATCCCACAGAACAAAATGACGTGAGCGCACAATTAGTGAAAAAGCCATGTGATGACTAGAGGCAATCAGTGACCTTTATATCACAGCATCAAAGTAATTGAAAAAACTGTGTAAACACAAATTATTTCATGCTCTCCAAAGTAGAGCAGAGAATTTTTATTTTGGAGATTATCCTGAGATAAGTTAAGACCGGCGAGCCCCAGGTCTCGAAGCAGAGCCTTTAAATCCTGACATTTATAACTATTTATAAATTTCTCTTCCTATAATGGGCAATTGCAGACAGGAGGGAAATATTGCTGTTAGGCTGCCTGGACGTCTCTGATTCAATTGAAAATAGCCCACTTAGATAAATGATCAGCATCTTGCAACATCATGTTCTACAGAGAACAGATGCTGGGTGCTTATTGGAATGTAACAACCTACAATTTAGGGGAGAGATGGACTCAAGCAGGATGTTAACTGTCAAATGAAAAGCCACCTACGACAGAGAAGCTCAAGCTGAAATTTTTACACCGGCAGCTTCCTCCCTCTCCTCATAGTAAAGAAACACAAGCTATTCTGAGAGTTGTATTTTAAGGCTGGAAATTAAAAATCTCAGGGTTTGCTGTAGGTAGGAGGCAAAGGAAGTGGTGAAAATGTTAATGACTGGAATATTAACAAGAAAATACACTTCAAATATTTCACAAAAGGAAAAAAGCAGAATGGACATAATGCTTTTCTCCCAGCCTTAATGTCTAAATCTGGATTTACTTTATACAAGTTTTAAAGGTCAATTAGGTAAGTTTAGATGCCAGGGAAGTGCTGAGGTCACTACTGTGGCCACACCAAGCAGAAGTTGTGGGTAAAGGGAAAGGACACAAAGACAGGATCCGTTCAGGTTGCTCAGCACTCTGGGAGAGTTCTTCACTGAGCACACCTGGAACAGGTAATATTCCAAGTTGTCCGTAACTCCCAAAAGGTAAATGGTAATGAGGTCTCAAGGGAACACACTCCTTGACTTGGGCATGATCACGTGATCCTGTTTGAGAAATAAGCATCTTTTGGGTTTAAATTCAAAGGCATTATTACAGAACACAGGGCTGGTTGTTTGCAAAGACCTATCCAAATGTCCCTGAACTTTTTTTTTTCTTTTTTTTAATAAATTATTGATGATTTCTCAGCAGAGACTGATGTCTATTCACAGGGATGACACAATTGCTTATCATAATTTGAAATCTGGTATTCATTTGACGTCTGTGCTTCAGCGCCTTGTTGATAAATTACAGCACAAAGCTCTGTAGGAACAAGTTCATATTCAGTGTCTTCAAACAAAAACAATTGATGGTTCCTTTCAAGACCAGAAATGCATAGAAACTACAGTGGCTAAAGGTAGTTTTAAAAAGTGAGCTTTTAAAGAAGGAGAAGGCATCAGGCCCTGCTGTGTAAGACAGGAACCAAAATTCAGTTCATCTAATTCTGAATTGATATTTAGTCACAGCTTTTGGACCTTCTGCTCTTCACACCTGTGAAATGGAAACAATTCTGTGTTCAGCCCTATGTAAAGAAGTTTGGGACCCTTCTAAGACAAGTGTTAAGTTCTCTGATTTCTAGAAGGAAATGTAAAACATATGTCTTGGCAGTCCTGGGTACTGGGAAGCCCATAAAGCTGTCCTTTACTCACTGCATTGTCTTCCCATGGGTATTGAATCACGTTCAGTATCTTAGTCCTGGCTTCAAGGTCTAGCCCAAAATATACAAAATACTGCATAAAGCTCCAAAATTATGACTACAGTGAACAGTTGTGTCCATATGGAGCAGAGGAACTCTGCAACAAGGATATCTTCTCCAACAGTCAGGACTTCCTCAGGGGCTGGTGCCAAACAGTGAAAGGGCTCCCAAATCACGTCATCACAAACTGCTTTGCCTTCAGCTGCAAACAGCAGGAATGCTCCTTGGAACACGTCCTTTTTAGCAGAAACACTGCAATATTTAAAGTTTTAAATCCCCCAGGCTCTGCAGAGCATATAGGAAAGCCGAGACATCTGGGCCAAGTGTTACCCCTGTTTGCCAGAGCACAAGGCAGGGGCTGGGTGTGTCTCTGGGCACCTCGCTGTGGTCACACTGGTGTCACCTTGTGATGCTGCAGCTCAGGAATGTGATTTCTAGGGGGGACACACCGGTGGAGAACGATATTCCTGGCATATGGCTACAACTCCTTGTCTGATCCTGGGTCTCAGCCACCTGTGGCTGATGTGCCCTTAGCCACCAGCACTCCCCAGAGCTGTGCTGCCAACACAGGACCTGCAGAGGAGAAACGAGACCTGGGAGTCTCCCGTGCAGGTGTCACACCCTGTGGTGTCACACTCCACGTCTGACACTCCTGTTTTAACTGTGCTGCTGGCACATGCCCAGGCACTGATGTGAAGAACACACCTGGCCTGTGCAGCTGTTATCACTGGTCAGTCAATCACACGAGGCCACAAGCACTGGGTACCTTGCTGCCACACACAGCTTGCAGTCCAGCTGCCAGAGCACGGACAGGGCTCCAGTTCAGTCCCTCCAAGCTCTGCTGAGAGGCCCCAGCCCCAGTGTCAGCAGAAGTCTGCAAACCCACTCAGTGCCACCGAGTGTGTCTGGATCCCTGGTGAGACTGGTAGTAACAAAACAATTAAGTTCAAGTCCCTGAAGAGAGTTCTTTAAAAAGTGAAGCAGTTTCCCTCTCGTTACCTTTCACTCCAAGTTGGGTGCTGTGTATTATGCTACTTAATCCCAACTTTCATTCATGTTTGAGCTGCAGTCATTTTGCACAAGCTCCACACCCCGAGCCAAGGCAGTGACAGCCCTTTGTCCCTGACAGCCATTCTGGGACCAGAATTCATTCTGTGTCTGCTGGCTGAGTGGGGCCCACAGATCCCACGTCGGTGACACATTTCCAGCCAACACTTAGCCTGTTTCCAGCACAAACAGCAGCTTCCAGCACTAACAGACTGCCAGCAGTGACTTGCCAAGTGCTGGGCAAGAGGCCTCCCTTTCATTTTATAGAAGCTGGACTTGTGTGATCTGTTGGGGGCCATTAACAGAAGTCACTGCAGACATCAGTCAGAGGCCACACTTAGCAGCTTCAGGAGATTTGGGGCTGCCAGGCTGAATTGGGAGGCAGCAGTTCCTCCTCTGGCTCACTGCAGACAACAGGGCAGTGTGAGGTGATGTCAATTCCTCTGGCACCTTGGAGAAGTATCCAGGAAAGGAGAGCATTGAAGACCCTACCTAGTTCAGGAAAACAAGAATACACCAACCTTTTCCTAATTATCTGTTGGCAAAGTGCATTTTTAGTATTTGTCCTAAACAACTGACAATTTCATCTGTACACCTCGAATAAGAGAAACACCTTCAAACACGCAGCAGTCTGGGATCTTGGAGCACAATTGCTGGGCAAAGGGATGTGCAACAGCTCTCAGTTCAACACCTTCCTGAGGCCAGGAAGATGGATGGAACTGCTCAGTGGAGAGCCTGAACAGCACACATGGATTATAGCAGTTTTGGTCCACATTCCTAGAACAATCTGCTCTTGTCTGTGTCAGCTCCCAGAAGGAGGGATAGACTGACCTGAACCCAAAAAAAGGTGGAGTGGTCTCTACTAACACCCAACTCCCTGGGCTCCATTATGTACCACTTCAGGATGTCTCTGGCCACTCTGGTATTTTAGACAGTAACAGGGAAAGAACACAGACCATATTCCTCCCAAAGCACTATATAGCAGTACTATAAGGAATGAGCATCACTAGACCTATATGAGGTGATCAGGCAGATCCCAGAATCGCTCAGAGCCATGTCCACTTCCTCGTTATTATTGTTGGCTTTCGATAGTGCCTAAGAATTCCTCTGGGGCCTGACAGTCCAGGTTGTCCTGAGAACAAAAAGCCCAGCAATCCCACAGTCAAAGTTGATGCTTTAAAACTGAAATACAAATGACCAGCAAAACCAGGACTCTAAGGAGTAGACCACAGGACCTCACTCCTCCCTTACTTGTTTCTTTTGTTTTGTAAAATGCTTTGGAAAAAAGAACAGCTCAGCAGGGCAGAGCTTGGTATATTAACCCACACACCAGGAAGCCATGTCTGAGACCACTCCTGGCATCACTGGATCAAGGACAAACTTCCAGTTTCAAAGTGCTGGGAAGGAGGTCTCACTGGACAGGTAGAAAGGGAATACAGTGTTCTTACTCAGGTTTGTACATTGGTATTGTCACACATGCACCATAACATGCCCAGGACCCCACAGCAGAAAGGGTTCAAACCCAAAGGGGAAGGAACAGAAAGTCACTCACAGCAGCCAGTGAAATTTGTCAGAGGCAAATTACTGAAATAGCACAACCTGCACATGCCAAATAAACCTGGTGACCCTTCACCACAGCCTCAATATTAAGTCTGTTTGCTCTTGGAATGATAAATACACCACACTGTATGGCCAAAAACTGCAGTTCTGACTCTGGCCCAGGTAAGTCAAACAGGACTTTGCCACTGGCTCAGTGGCCAGACCCTGAAAGAGCAGGGCAGCCAAAAGCATCATCACTTTAACCAGAGAGAGATAGACCTTGGTCTATTCCACATAACAAATAAACTACAGTCAGAAACCCCACGAGACAGCTTGTAGCCAAATCAATCCCTCAGCCACTTTAATTAATCATCTAGAAAGGGAAAGCACAGAATAGTCACTTCATGGACATTGATTTCTCATGCCAAAACTTATGTAAATGCAGATGCAACTTCAGCAGAGGTCTCAAGAGGATGATGGCCTGATTCCAAATGCAGCTTCCCATGTCGCAACATTCCAGATTCCCTCTACCAATTCCATCCAAAAACAGTTTCGTGGTTTCTTTGCCTCCCACAAGCTACCATCTCCTGCAACCCATTTGATGTGTGCAATGACACGGGAGCTTTACTTCTTGAACTCATGGTGTACCCACCTCTCTGACACCGAGGTTCTGATGCCCTGAGCTCTCCAGCTGGGTGCAAATTTCATTACTACTTCATTTTATAAGACAATGTCTCAGAAGTGAAGCACCTATCCTAACAGCGAGCTTGATCCCACGAACTTCACTGACATGCAAAGTTTCTGCTCATGCAAACAAGGCTCTGGCAGGCACCGTCTTGCCGGCCCCACTCATGTGAGTGCCCCAATTACAGAGCCAGCTCCGGGCCGGCCCCGCTCTCCCTGTGAAACCCCCGCACCGGCTTCCAGCGCAGCCAGCCGGGAACTATGCCTGGAACTCCATTTGCGACGGCTAAGTGGGACTCGGCAACAATGCACAAAACGAGCGCAAACGCATCGCCCTTTCCCGCCGAGCCTGCTCGGAGCGCTGGTTCGGTGCCAGCGTTATGCAATGGCCTCGCTATGGCAACAGCCGGGGCGCTCGGCAGTAACCCCGGCCCGAGCCGCTGAACTCTGCCCCACTCCGCGTGTTTACACGGCTCACATGACGGCCGCGGGGAGGCTCCTGGCAGCCGCCCGCATCCAGCCGGATTTCTAGGACCGGGCCAAGACTGCCAAAGGCTGGGAACGATTAACTCCTGCGAGCAGGGGCTTCCCGCTCCAGCAGCTGGAGAAAGGACGGGGAGCGCGGCTTCGTCCTCCCGACATCACTGCGGGATTTAAGGCGTTCATCGAGGGGATAAAGAAATCAATAAGCCCTAAAGAAGGAACAGTATCTTTTTTTCCTTAATGAGTGAGGATAATGAACAGGAGTTGGGAACATAACACCTTCACCAGGAGCTGTGTGCCATGAGCTGCACATACCTGGGTTATACGAGATTGCACAAACTCCAGCACCGCATCCCAGCCCTGAGCTCTGGAGCACTAACAAGTTCCAGGGGCACAGGGGAGGCTTTAGAGACAGGGACTGTTCTCTACAGGTGTCCTGCTAAAATGGTTATTTAGCCCTACAGCACAAGTTGCTGTTCCCAGCCTGCTGCTGTGCCATCGCTGTGTGAGCAGGACAGCTCTGGCTTCAGCACTTCCACAGCATTACTTTCCACACATTAACAGATGTTCATTAACTCACCCCCCTGTGAGGCTGGTATGGGGAAGTAAGCAAGTAATAACCTCCACATTTTATAATGAGAGAATTAAGAGCTCAGAGAACTCTCCCTGGAGAGCCCGAGGCACCAGGGCTGAGTCAGGGGCAGAGCCTGGAACGAGCCTGTGAGCTCCCAGCACTGCAGCACCCACACACTCCAGGAATATGTTCCATTGCCTGGGGCAAACAACAATCCACTTTTCAACAGGCGTTTTATAGGTGCTCTGCAGAGCCTCCTGTACTCCTGGTCCTAGGACTGAGCAGAAAACACATTAACAGTTGCACATGATCCACCATTACACCAACATCAAAGGAGATGCTTAAAAGTTCCCCCCAAAACCTGCCCAGGGCCGAAGTGTTGACCCCTGCATCACCTAATTGTGCTCTGGTATGACACAGCCCTGGATCACTCCTTCTGTCAGTACTCTTGACTACTTTTCCTTATACTTGCTACTTAGGAATAATCTACATAAACTTACGTTTTGCCCTAAAATATTTTATTTTTCAGTGAAACCCTGTTATTCCCAGTAAGAGGTTGTGTGGATTTCTCTTCTTTGCTACGAAGACAAGTTCATTGTAACAAGACCTTGTAGATACAGCACTGAAAAGCAGTGCCTTCACATCAGAACTTCCTCTGACAGCTTCATCCCCAGTTATCCCCACATCCAAATAAAAAAGTGCCATAAAAAACACGGAGAGGAAATTTCTTAGGTCTGGCTAAAAATTTAAACACTCACAAATTTCAATTTCTGTCAGTGGTTCAGTCTCATTTCTGCAGAAATAGGCTTGCTGTTCTTTGACCCTCCACTGGTAGGACCAGCTGAACTCTCTGACATTCCTGTACCAGTTCTCATGCAAGCCTCAGCCTGCTGGCACTGACCCTGCAAACCCCTCACCTCTCTTCCCCACAGGTCAAACCTCTGTCTGCCAACGTTTTATCCTGCAATATTTACACAACGTCTTTTCCAAGGCAAATGATAAACCAGCCTTGGCAGCCCATCCTGTGGCTACTTACAAGAAGAGAAATGTTGAGTGTTTGGCTTATGAAACAGAAATACAGGAAGAAAATATTTATAACAATGCTACTGTTGAAATAAGGGAGACCATAATTTATTACAGATGTGACCCTTCTAAACTGAAGGCTTTAAATCTTGATGATGCTATGCAGTGACATGAAGCAGAATGGACTTGATGAAGAATACATCTAACTTCAATTGTAAATTGCCCCCTTTTATCCCTTGCCATTCTGTACCTCCCAAAATGCACAAAATTTGCTTCTTTCAAGCACTGTTTGCCAGACTACTCAGTGCTGAGAAGATTTAAAAAATGACTGACAGGAAAACAGACTGAACACTTTTACATTTAACAAAATTCAGTTACTTATTAACTGAATTAATTATTAAAGGAGGGAAAATGGCACGTAGCTCAAACGAGATTACGGTCACAAATAAAGAATGTAGAATGTCTGTGAATGGAGGAAGGATATGTAATGAATTGAATTATTCCAATGCAAATAGCAATTGCAGAGAAACAGTCTGCAACACTGACATGAGAAAGTACTGAGATTACTGTGCGAGGAGTTTGCAGGTACAGCGAGATGGTTAATATGTGACTGGTTGGAAGAGGAGGCATGACTTGGCACGGAACCGTAATCAAACCGTTTTCATTTACTGCTTCATTTGGTACAGAAGTGTCAGATAACAAAAACTTCACCCTAAATCCCATTTCGGTTTCTAAAAAGGTGTCTCAGTTTCCTGCACTGCAGTAAAAAGGATTTTTTTTCATTTTAACCAAAGGTGATGGAAGAAGCTACAAGAGGCAAAAGCTGCTCAACAATATCCAGCAAAGCATTCATTTCCCTCCCTCCTGATCTCTCGTGCAATAAAACTGAGACATAAAACACCACCCACATTTGGAAAAACCTCGTGCACATCAGGGAAAAGGTGAACGTGTGACAGATGAAAACATTCACTTCCTATTTGCTTCATCACATTCTGGTTTCTCCTTTTTACAAAGCTGGTGTTGCATCATCTGGACAGCCTCCTACAGAACAAATTACCAAAAGTGCCCCAAATTGGCTTCAGGATCTCTACCAAGAGCAGCAGCAAAACTCCATGAGCAAACCAGTAAAATCCGCCCCACTACTTTGAGATATTGAGTATCTGCTACAGTGTTTTACTCATAATATGTGTGTTTAACAATTTGCCAGCATTACTTACCTCCTAAGAGAGTATCTTGTTCTATGGATAGCTGCTCTATGTTGGGAATTCTGCACTGCTGGCACTCTTTGTTGGTGGGTTGGGTTCTCTTAAACAATATTCCTCTTTGATAGTGGGATTATGTTAAATGCACTCCCAACCCAGCAAATGCCCCTTTAAGGAATTTACTCTTTTTACCAGTTTGCTCTAATCTGAAGTACCACACCCACCAACTTCTAATTCAAGTTTACTCTGGAACTGAAAAACTTTGTAATTTCACGTACACTGACTGAACCAAGGCCAGGGGGAATAAAACCATCAAGATTTCACGTGAACTCGAAGAAGAAAGGCTTCTTGGGTAATGTAATTACAGAGCACAGACCTTGTAAGAGGAAATGAACTGCAGGGATTCATTTGATTAGACTTCTTTTCCTCTCCTTTTTAATGACAAGCAAGGGCTGTCCTTCCCTCACCCCTCCCAGTCTAACAGCATATATTGAGGAAATTCTCAGCAGGCAGGAACTGGGACTGTTACAGACAGATGTTTCAGTGGGACACTGTTATGGTGAAGTGTGTCCATGAGTTTTTCACAAGTCCCACCCACCTGCAGCCCTGACATCTTCCTGGAAGTGATTAAAGAAGTAAACAGTACCTGTGCTCCTGACTAGTGCCCTCTTTTTGTGGCATGTTAGAGAGATTATGGCCAAGCCCATGCTGTGCTGTTTGGAATCTCTGTGTGGTCCCATCTAGTCCAGTTTTGAGTATCTCATCCATCATGGTTGTTGCTGCTGAGGAGACCAGAACAACACTCCAGCTGCCTGAAGAGTTTGCACAGGGAACTGAGGTTGTGTCCCATCACATCACTTGTCCAACACCAGGACAAAGCTGGAGAAGGGATCTGTGAGCCACTTCATGCTGCCATTTTCAAACACTCGATTGCTCTGGGCTGTGCAATCCTCAAGGGCAGGGACTGGTTTATTTAGTTGTCTTGGTAACATTGTGGTTGACCCGGGTTGACCAGATCAGTGTGACTTAATCATCCTGAGGAGAAGGAAACAATTGCAACAAGTGGCAGAGCTAATTACTGTGGGTTCCCTCCCTGGATGTACTTCCTCAAGCTCCTGTCTCACGTTCACAACCTTTGCCCTGCCCAAGCATTCCAGCAATTCTGACTGTGCATCTACCTGTGACAACCAGGTCACCTACAGCCCTTTGCTGTGTACTCTGCACTGTGGATCTGTACATAGTGACTACCTGTGCACTCCCTCTGGCTCACACCTCGGTTATAAACACCTATTTACACTGTGCCAATACTCCAGGATCTTATTGACAGCCTGTTAGGTACAAGGTACAATGTAAAGTGCATGTTTGACCTATTAAGTGTGTTTAAACCCTCCTTTTTTTCTCTCTCTCTGTACAATAATGCAGCTGTGGAAATCATCTGAGACACTAAAACAAATGGTCCCCTGGTGGAATCATAACAGAGCTGGAGGAAAGGCAATTTCAGCAAAAATCTTGACAGCAGAATCTGCTCCTGTTTTAGCCTGACCCGTTCTCCCTGCAGAAGCAGCATCACAGAATGTTTTGCAAATGGATTTGTATTTACATGCTTGGCTGTCAGTTCCAAATGTTGCTCCTTGTCTGTATAATAATTACATGGAATGCTCAGTGGAGATGTTTTCTAAATTGAAATAAATAGAATCAATACAGAGTTGAGTTAACTGCATTGTCACACTGCATGAATAAAACACACTGATGGATCCTCTTGGCTAGTATTCAACAGGGATTTGGTCATTGCTATTGCTATGCAAACTGCAATTTAAAAGGTATGCTAGCAGTTGAAAAATCCCATTTCTGTCTAATTTTTACCTCCTATTGTTATCAGTAGCTCCCAGGATTTCTCAAATAGAAAGAGTCACCCCTACCACACAGTCTAAAGGAAGAAAAAGGAACATTTCAGAAAACAGGCATGCACAGCTGTAAAACCATAACACTGGGTAGGGAACTAGCGGAAGGACATTATGTAAAAATTACTCAGCATGTTTTTACAAGTTAACTTCAAAACCTCTGTGTTTCTTGCATGTATTTCTCCAACATCAGACCATCCTTTTTTCATGCTGCCTGCTGAACTGCTACAGTAAAACAGACTCCTGGGCCTTCATTTGGCTTTGCAGTCTATACATCCTTTAGAGGATCTCACAAAATGACTGCCAAACTCTAACCATGGTCACTTCCTTCATCATCCCAAACAGACAAAGGTTGTTTCAGTTCACTGCTAAGGCACTGAAGCATGTACAGGTCTCATCTGATTACAGGGAGCTCTAATGCCCCGAGGCCGTAGGGACTGTCAACACAGCTGTCCCTGTGTGCTAAGACAAAAGTCCTGCCGGGCAATCCCTGAATCAAAATGGAAACACATCTTCTGAAATGGATTAGGGGTAAGGACAAGGACTGTAAATAGGCCAGGCAGCCAGGAAAGTTTATTTAGGTATTACTAAGGAGATTCTATTGAGCTGTTAGAAAGTACCTTGACCCTGGAGATGTTTTGCAAATCTAAGTCTTCTTCAGTATTTTATTTCTCTGGTCACCTGTTGCCAACAGAAGAATGTCCAAACGACCATTTTCTGAGTGGGATTTGCTTTAGACACACAAGACCACACAGAATGTGTATAAAGCTCACCAAGGAGGGAAGTGCAGAGATCTGCACACTAATGGCATGATTAGCTCTTGGGAGAAAAGCAGTTCTGCTGCATCAGCACCGAGTGGCTCCCACCCTCAACCCATCCCGCACCCTCACCCATCCTGCACCATCCCACACCCTCACCATCCCAGGAGAGGCAGCTCTCATTTATCCTGGCACAGGGATGTGCCAACACACCTTGGGGACCCTCAGGAGTTATCCCTGCACAGCAATGTACACATTCCCCTTCTCATCCCAGGAAGGACAAGCCTTTCTGGAATTTCTCACCATCTCTGCTGAGTAAGAGATAAGCAGAGAATCTTTAATAAGAATGTGCCACTCCATCAAATTTTTCACTGAATGATCTCTTAGTCTTCCCTAATCTTCCTGGGTCCTGGGTGGACTCAGGAGCCACCTTGACCTCCCTTTGAGGTGTGACAGGCAGGATTATCATTTGGGGATAATGGGACATGGAGAGGATGGAGAATCCTGGCACAGCTGCAGTCAATGGCAAAACTTCTGTTCCCTGACACTCTGCAGCAGAAGCAAACTGGAGCACTCCTGTCTCCCAGTCCTGTCAACCACTGAACAACACTATCTCCTGAATTTAAATCCTGAGGGTTAAACATTCCCAAATAAATTACTGTTAATGCAGATCACTTTAAGGCCAAACTAGTCTGGGCAACATTGTTTAAACATTAAGTTCTGCGGGTTTATTTTTCTAATACCACTTTTTTTTTTCTCTTTTAATTAATTTTCTGGTCATCTGTGGCTTAGAAAATGACTGATTCAGTAGATATGTGCTCCCACATCTGGGCTTTCTTTAAACAAAGTCACAAAAATGATGAATCTACTCCTACATGATACTTTATTGCTTCCTATGTTCATGGTTTCAGTGTTTTAATCATAACTAGAGGCTCACACACTCCCACCTCAGCATGTACAGTAGGCTGGATAAGCCAGAAAACCATTTTAAGTTGAAGGCTTGCCCAGGCATCTGATACTTTATCACACAAATCTGAAATTTTCTTCTGCTCTGAGTCACTGATAAAAAATTTACTTCATGGAACATTTGAAGAGGGAAAGAAAAAAAGAAGCATAAAGCATAAAAGTCCTGTAAATCAGGACTCCAAGCCCTGGCAGGAGCATTCCCAACCCCGGGTCTTGGTGCTTTTCAATTTTGCTCCTGTTTTAAATAAGTGATTTAGTTTTTTCTAAAACAGCTCTATATCTAAGGATACAATTCAATTTTCCAGTTTATTGTATTAACAAGCATGGAATGATGCATTTTTCCCCACTAAATGCATTTTTAGTCATGGTTTGTGCAATTTTAAGTTGAGGTGGAAGCTGGAGCTCCAAGTCATTTATAATGACTCCGGTCTTTCATAATGGTTTCCTAACAACTGTGTAAATTACATTAGAATTTCTAGAAATACATGGAAAAGCTTATCAAAACACAGCCTTAAAAACTAACACATCCAGTAAACAAAGACAGTGTTAACTGCAGTTAAGGAGATAAAGCAGTTGGGTTTGGATCACACATGCTCTTCAGGCATCTAAAAAATTAGTAGAACAGCTTTCACATCTATTTTTATTCACAGACCACAAGATGAAAAAAGATTTCCTCCTTCAGTTTTGAATGAGCTTCTCAAGTCTGAACTGCTGAGTGTCTGAATTAGGTAAGATAACACAACTAAAAAGGAGTCTCTCACTCTAAAAAAGTCTAGTGCTAAGTCAGAGACCTCCATCAGTTGTGTAGTTTTACTTTCTCTTAAACATTGGCAGGAAAAAGCACCCTGCCTGCCTCTTTAATTTCATGTAACTTATCTTTTTAGACTACTTGAAGCTGAGTACTTGGTACAGATGGTCATAAAGGCACATTAAATCACAATGCTTTATTTTAAACCATTTAATTTAACATAATAAAATATTAATAATTGCAATAAATTTTGATCCATGCTGCTCCAGTGGCTTTTGGGTTTACAGAGGAAAATCAGACTTGCCAGCTAATTAATTCTTGTGATTGATTGTAGTTATTATCAGTGTCATACATAGATACCTCCATGACTGAGTTTTAGCAAAGAATGAGTGACTTTTTATTTGACTGTAAGTGCCTTTAAACATTTGGTGCTGCAACCACTTTCCCATAACAGTTTTTGCTGTTTGTAATTAATTCACTAGGTTGCTAATAGGTTCCCACTTTCAAAAACTGGGAAATGCACAAGCACAGATGAAGAGATCTGTCCAAGTGACACAGTGCAGTATTCCTTGGGCTGGGCTGGCTTAAAACAAAAGGGCTCTTGGCTCTCATTTGCACTCTCAGGTTACTGAATACACTTCCCCAGGCAAACCAGTGTGTAGGAATATGTGTAGGAATCACTTCAACCCCTTCATCTGTTCACGTGCAGATGGAGAAGAGGAAAGAGCACAAAGGTGCAGCATCAGCACATTGGGCTGCAGCCATTTAACTGGGACAATGAACTGAGCCTGTACTTGTGCTAGTCCTCAGGTTCTGCTGAGAGGGCAGAAAGAGCCTCTGGTCCTTCCCACGACTGAACTGAGCACGTGGACTCACTCGTAGGGGTTCAGTATTCGCCCTTGAACCGGCGTGGGCTGCATTTGGCACTCTGCTTTTAGATCAATATATAACCCAGGAGTAATCTTATCTGGCAGGAACAGGGATATTGGGGGGAGGGGGAGGAACACAGCCCCAGAAGTGAGGAGAGCAGCTCTTCTAAATGTTAATGGGTTAAGAATAGAAAGGTCAAATGCCTGCCTTATCAGAAGGCCCCATGTGCAAACAGGCAGCGAGCTTGGCGATCAGAGCACCAGCTGGGCATAAATGTCAGAGTTAGTTACTGTAGCTGTAAACACCAAAAGCACAATGGTGGAACTGGGAAACCTCCCAAGACACTTATGGTTAATACAGATCACTGGGAAAATCCAGCTGCCAAGACTGGCTGGAGAGGACTCCAGTCAGAGCTGCTGTGGAACCAGAGAGCTCTCCTAAGCCATGTGATGGCCCCACAGTGAGCCACTGCAGCAGGGGTGTTGAAGGGTTGGGTATCAAACACCCTGTACTGCCTCCAGATTGCTCTTGCCAGAACACACCTGTTCTCCTGGAAGAAGGATACATGAGGATGGAGACAAAAAGTCCTTCCTTACCTCCTTGTAGGTACAGAGGGCACTAAACAGCAGAAGCTGCATGAGGACTCTACCGAGAGTCTCTCTCAGCACAACACAAAAAGGATTGGGATGGAATAAGAGATGAGGTAGGACAGTAAAAATACATCTCCCTTAAATACTAATACATTTTTAGCCCTCTTCTAATTAATCTTCTTATTGGCACCCATGGAAAGAGGCCAGAAGTTGTATTACATTGGGCAGTAATCTTCTTGCAGATACCAGCAATCAATCTGCAGGAACAGTAAAGAGCACCAGCACACACTGCTGTGCAGAGTTACTGTGAGAAATACTGGGTGGGACCTTTGTCTGCCATTCACCAGCGCTTCCAGTCCAGCACCTTTTGCCTGGAGTCAGTTGTCAATGAGATTAATCAGCCAACTGGTTCCCATTCCCTGAAAAGATGAGCAGCCATGTTTAAGAAAACTGCTGTTCCCTCTCTCCTGGCATTGGGATTGCCCAGGGAGACAGTTGCCTGAGTTTGGGATACACACAGGATACAGGATAGCTACCTGGCACAGCTCCCTCCTGACTGCAGAACAAAGAGCACCGTTCTTGTCAGCCTGTTCCCAGCTGTAAACAACTACCAAAGGAGAGGGTTAATTACGGGTACTGCACTAGGAAGGAATAGTAACTACAAATCCAGCAAGACTAAATATATTTTATCCCACAAAAGGGATAAAATAGGATTTGTGCTCATAGCTCAGAGATCCTATTCTAACCATTAAATAGTTACTTTAATTGGTAACGATAGGGTTACATTTAAAAACAAAAAAGGAATGCATCCATGTGAAGCCATTGCTCTCTGAAAGATGATTTGAGTTTAGATCCTTGATGTTTGTACCACAAAGTGACACACTGCAGTAACTGGGCAGGCCTCTAACCCCAGCCATAGGGGAGAACACCATAACCTACTTAAATTTGCAGGCTGCATCCCTTCTGCTGCAGAGCTCCCAAATGGGCACAAATGGCTTATTTCGTACACAGCATTACTCGGCATCTGTTTATCCCCCAGTCTCCTGCCAGCATCTGTTCCCTCCCTGACATACAGGCACTGCTCTGCTGCACTACCACCCTCAGCTTCAGTCTAGAAACTCGAGTTCATTCATTTGGAAGAGCACAAATATTCAGCAGCAGACATGTTTCATGCACGTGGCATTACTGAGCGCTATTAACAGTCGCTGTTCAACCCTGAAGCTACTGTATTTTCAGTGACAGCTCCAACATGTTAATGACTTGTGATGTTTCCTGAACTCTTCTGGGGGAAGAAAAGGCCTTTATAAAAATGCAGGATTTTACCTTTTTTTTATTCACAGCAGGAATGACCAAACTTATTTATTCTATGAGTCACATCCCAAAAGCTTCACGGGGCTGACAGCCTGAAGAGATATAATATACATTCTGGAGAGCCACTACAGGAGAGACAGAGACAGTCTTTTCATCTCTCATTTCTTGAGCTGAGAGTTCAGTTTAACTTAGTCCAATTTAGGGATGGGGAAATACAACCCAAGGCCTCCAGCAACACAGCAACATTTTCCGAGTGGCTACAAATTCGGACGAAATAATTCGCCGCTGCCGAAGGAAGGTGTGGAGATTCTCCTGCAGCCCCTCCATTTCATTATGCAGCGGAGATTCTCCCACAGCCCCTCTGTTTCATTATGCAGAAGGCAATTCTCAAAGTGCTGCCTCAGCTCTGCTGTTGGCTGTGTGTACGTGTCTGCCTGCTACGAGTCCTCTCGCTGCCTCTCCTGACACGCGCTGGCGTTTTCTTGGCGCTCACTCGCAGATGCCAACGGGGTAAGAGCACGAGGGTGTTACAGAAACACCTCCTTTGCTTGTCCCCGCTTATTTAACGTGTTCACATTTCAAAAGATGGTTCTGTGAGCACGTTTTTTGCAGCTGAAACTGTTCAGAGACTCAAAACCACCGGACAACTAAAATGTGTAGCCTAACGCAACACTAAAAGCAAGTCCAGGAGAGACCATATGCAATTTTCTGACCTGTGTAATTCCTGTGCTGTCATCATTCTGAGGCATTTGATATGCTGCTCTTTGGTTTAAACCCAAGGATGGCATTTGAATTTTCACCATAATAAACTTTCTCCACAGACTCTGCATTCTCATTATTCTGTCCGCGCAAGCCACAAGGATATTTTTCCTCCTTAAATGTCCAATCTGCAGGCAGTGGTTGTGAAACTCCATTATTTCCAGGAATTGCTGGCAACCTACTGCTGTCTGTTCTTCTCAGTATTGCCTGTATTTTCCTTGTTCAGCCTTAAAAGCCAAACTTGGTTTGCAAAAATGTCTGGGTTTGTTGATGCCAGAGCTGAATAAAGACTAGAACAGGACAGAATTAGATGGTTTTATTATGCCGAAAATCCATTCACTCACATTAAAGTCTGCAAAACAACAAGAGCATAAAACTGGAAATAGAGGTTCAGCCTTAAATCCTGTTAGTCAGAAATTTTCCTAGACGCGAGCAACCTTTTTGTAATGTCTTTTTAAGCTCCACCTTAAGTCTTTGATTGATTCCTACAATCAAAACAATGTAGATTTTTTTTAAAGTTATAACTGCTTGCATTTTCATCATTCAGTAAAGTCAAACTAACCCATAAAAAATGGCAGCCTGAATTATGCAACAGGCATGATGTCTGCCATGCTGAGGTAAAGGACAGAGACATCCATTCTCTGTTGCCCAGGAAGAGAACACACACCAGGGAATATGGCCAAGACAGCTGGAAGATGTGAAAAAGATTCTGGATTATTCAAGTCTTTCATCAGTCATGATGGTCCAAAAGTTACAATGGAAAACTCCCCAGCTAAAGGTTATCTGCAGGACCACACAATGATCTCAGCCACACACAGCAGCAGCTTCACAGAAAGCAGGGGAATTGCTCCAAATTTACATTGGCAGGGCCGAGATCAGAATCTGACCAGAGCCAAACAAAAAACAAACAATGCCACAGGCTGTAAGAACAATCATCAGTCGATGGGGTGTAAAATCAGTGGAGATCTCTGTGATTTCAATGCACTTCAGTGGCTGAAAATATTCCAGCCCTATTGTTCCTCCTCTCCAAAATATCTTGGAGCTCATTCTGTGTCCCCGAGGCACTCATGACTCTGAAAACATAACTAACAAACTCATAAGGGCCTGAACTTATAGGGCTGAACATCCATCCTCTAGCACTGGATTTGGGAAAGCTGGGATGTATGGAGCACTGTCTGGGGCTGCTTTCTGGGAAGGGGAAATGGACCTTCCTCAATGTCAACCGAGTTCATTCCTAAATGCAAACCACATTGGGCTGTTGAGCAGGATAATAAAAACCTGCTGACCCAGTTTCCTGCAGAACAAAATCCTCTGTCTCCCCTCCTCCTGTGCCAAACCTAAATCAGATCTCCTTCTTTGGAGAAAGAAATTAACCCCTTGAATAGCAAGGAAAACTCTCATAATGATCCTCAACACTCATACAGCATCTCACAACATGAGAATAGTATGGAAACAGCAACTGGTCCATTCCCACAGCTCTGCAAAAAGGGAGGGTCTATTACAGGATTAAAGTAAGACACAGAGAAGGTCAGAGACATTAGCAGAGTTCAGCAAAAGTCTTAAAAATTTCTCTTCCTTCCAAAGGCTTTTGAAGTGTGAAGCTCTGTGCTCCAACCACTTTGCCTGGTAACATTTCTTCGACGCAAATATAAAACCTTCATTCATGATGTGGCAAAAAAAAGAATAACAGCACAGCTCAGCTTTTTGAAAAACTGCATCAAACCACTCAACAAAGGACTATTGTTCTCCCCAAATTTTGCAATGTCAACTTGCAAGTCCATTTCTGGAAGATGAGAGCTGATTGTATTTGCTCCAAGTGTTTGGCGAAAGCATTCACTCTTCATGCCTTCTCTTCCTCAGTGATGCAATGCTGCATTTGAAGGGATGCCTGGGGGAGCTTCAGAATGGACCCAGGATGCAAAAATAACAGGGCATGTCACAACAAACTCAGCCAAGAAAATACAAATGGGAATTCTCTTGCTGTAGGATCCCTCCAAAGGCAGCCCTGGATGCTGCTGCTGCTGCTGCTGCAGAGCAGCCCCTCACTGCAGTCAGGTAGGAGCATTTAGGGAGCCTCAGATTCCAGAGTGCTGAGAACACCTTTCCTGGCTCACACGGACACTCTTCAATCAAGGCTCAAACGGGGTTTTATTAACAGGAGAGTGGAGATAACAACTGCTGTGCCTCTGCTAGAGAGTTTTACAAGTGGGTTTTTTACAATGCGGTGGCCAAAGTGCAACCTGCAAGTGAAATTGCTGACAAAGCCCTGCCCTGCAGCCACAGCTTTCACTGCTGTAAGGAAGGCCCTGCACTAAATACAGTTTCATCACCACTGCTCCTGCAGGAACTGAGAAAGCTTTGCCAATCCAGACAGCACCCAGGGCCTGAAGCCTCTCCATCACCAGAAGCTCCACAGGCTCCTGTCTCACACAGTGCAGCTCTCAAATTCCTGACAAGCTGCCAACCTGAAACCTCTCCAGCAAAGTGTGAGAGGCTCTGCCACACAAAGCAGCCGAGTTTACTACAATAGCAGTCGAGAAACGACTGAAATGGGGAAGTGACAACTCAAAGGCATGTCAGCAACATCAATTCACCTGAGAAGAAGTTACTGTCTCTGTCACTTTGTCATTCTGCAGGAAAGCTGTTAGGGATTACAGAGCAAAGACAGCACTTAATATACTGTAACCTCCAGGGAGTTTGAAAGTGAAGAACAAAGGACCTGGATTAGAGAGCACTGCAAAGGTTGTTGTAACTTTGTCTGTTCTCTGGATGCTGTATCTTCACAGGTAAACTCCACAAAAGCTTCAGCTCTTGAAAAGACAAAAGTCTGAGTTCCCACAGACTTACTACTAACATTGGTCAGGGTTAGAAATGTGATGATGGAAAAAGAGCATCTTATTCATCATATCTGATCCCTGAGGGGTTAGGAGTTGTATATGCTTATTTTATTGACACAAACAAGCTTTAACTTCTATTGTCTTGCAGAGGAAGAGAAGGCTGAATTCAATTCTGGCTCACACATCATCTGCAATTCCAGCCAAATCCCAGCCACACAACTTTTATTACTGGGAGGATGTCAGAAGCAAAAGACACAGCTGGATACTCAGATCCCAGACTGAGCTTTGCTGTGCTGGCAGCTGGACAAACCAGCTTTTGATTTGTATGTAAACAGAGCCAATCTGAACTGGAAGGCCATTAAGAGAAAACACATTTTACAAACATCCATTGTACAGTTGCTTTTCCAACTTTCCCCATACTAACATTTTTTTCTAAACAAGACTTTGTCTTCTCTTGTGGACTGTTTCAATGGCAATTCCTGGTCCTGCTGAAGTCAATGGCCAACCCCTGCTGGAACTGATGGAACTGCACTTCTTCAGATTGAATCCCAAAGAGGAGTTTGACCAAGAGCGGCTGCAAATCCCTTCCACTGTTTTCCAGCACAATAATTACCTGACAGGCGGAAAATGCAAGTCCATTGCAGATGCTACAGGATGATGTTTCCAGAGCATGTCACAGCCTCAGATCCCACAGCTTTATTTTAACTGAGGCACTCAACATTTTGTACTTCAATTAAACACTGCAGCTACAATTAAAATAAGATTATGAGAAGACACAAAGAAACCACACAGTTCTTGTGAACAAGGTGTTAACGCTCAATCCCTTATTGTGAGAAGGTTTTGAAGAGCATTCCCAGTAGAAATAGGAATATATTTTCCCTGAGTGAGATGGGAGGAATGCAGAGATTCAAAACCTTAAGCTGAATCCCTGTTAGATTTTTTTCTGTTTGTTCCTCCTCCTCCTCTTTGATTAACTTACTGTGACTATTTGATATAATTGTTACTCTTTCAGGGAAAGAGTTGAGCATTTTCTCCTCTCTGATAGAAGACCTCAGTCTGCCTACAATTACCAGCAAGGGTTTGCAGCTGCAGGTTAAAATGAGGGACTAACAGATGTTGCTGGGCTATCAAAGCAGGGAATCTTCTGGGAGCAAAGGGAAAACGCTGTCATTCTTCATTAGTTCCTCAGGGTCAGTGTTGGCAAAACACACTGTATTTATTGTTCCACGTGTAACCAGCAAAAGACATAGACTGTTACAGCTTATCGTGTTTAAAGGCAGACTCCTGGGTACACTGTGGAAAATAGCTTTAGCCTCTCTTTCTAGAGCTTCCCAGCACCATGAAGAAAGTCCACTCAAAATGTTTTAGGAGGAAACCAGCAAATCCAAAGGCACTTCCTTCTGCTTGGACACGAGTGGTCAAGTGACAGAAAGCTCCGGTCAGCAAATCTCTCTGTGTTCCCAGGACACAACAAAGCTGGGCCACAAAATCCAGGACAGGACGTTGGATGCCTGTCGTTAATGTATGTGGAGGACTTTTAAAAACCATAAAGGAAAGAATAATAAAAGACAGTGCTGAAGGTATGAACTAAGAAAGAACAAAAGAAAAATTACTCATAATGGATTTCCCTGTTCTCCTGCATTTCCCTTTCTTCAGCCCCAGTCAGTTTTCCCAGACTCCTGAAGCATAGCTTTATGCATCAGCCTTATTTCTTTTCTGACTATCAGCTTACCAGTGCTGATGGTTTTTAAGTTGAATCAAACTTGCTTCAGCTTCAGGGGATGGCTGGGATCCCTGGTCTCATCTTTCATGCTTTGAGATCAGTATTTCATAGTTTTTATTCTGCTAAAATCATCTTGAGCGTTAAAAGTATAAATCTCAATGCACAGTGTTTTGATTTGATTTCCATAAAACATTTTGTTCTTCAGCTGTACTCCTTCACTTCCCCCCACAGTTATTCTGAGCCTTTGGTTTCCCTGGCCAGGCTCTTCCTCTCAATCAAACCCTGCTGTGACTTCCCCGACGTGGTTTGACAGGTCTCTGTTGACATCTGAGGGAGAATCCTTGGATGTTTCCAGAAGTGCCACCACTCATTGCCCTACAGAGGGATGGTGGGGGACATGCCCCTTTGGCACTGAAAGGATGGATTTCCCTTTCACCACAGACCCTTCCCCCTTTGTGTAGGCCAAGGGAGTTAATTATGCTGGAAAGCTGAGAAAGGACCTGGTCCAGGGAAGCCCCAGGGAAGAAAAAGGGCAGATTTCCTTATTGAGGAAAATACCTAACTTGGGACAAAACAGCCAAACCTAACTCACTGCAACACAAGCCTTTGTTTCAGAAAGCAGCTTTCCTGGAGGGCTCAGAGACAGCTCAATCCCCAGAAGAATTTCCTCTTAAATTATTGCATAGAGCAACACTTATAAAAGCAGAAGCCTGAAGGCAGACTTTGATATAATCCTTTTTATAAAGTGTTCTGAGGTCCTAAAATGTCAGCATGAGCTGCCATGTGGTGAAGCATTTTGAACAAATTATCCATTTAGAAATGTAAATAAAAATAGGTGGCCAAGTTTCTCTGAAAGAAAACAATTCAAATTTCCAGGATTATACTAAACAGAAGTGAAATTTGGCTACAGTGATTACATTAACAGCAAGAGCACCACCTGACTAACTAAGGCTCTGAGCCTTCTTGTCATGGGAAAGCCTGTTACTATTCAGGATGATTTTGAGTATGTTTGGCTGATTCAAGAGATGTAGGTTGATTTCCCTGTAACACACACTGAGCTTGTTGCCAATTTACATCTCAGATTTCTGGTCCCACAGATGCTGTTCTTAATTAAAGAAAATTCTGAAAAAAAAAAATGAAGACCTTTACAGCCTTGCTGGGATAAGAAAGATTAAGAGAATCCCATCAGTCACTACTGAAATATGCAGCTCTTCCAGAATACAGCATGGCAGCAATTTTAATCAGCACATAGATCAGCTCTTCAGAATTAGCAATAAAATAAAATGTCAAACTGTAATACCACAGGGAACTTACACAGACAAAATGTAACTCATTACAACAATTATTTCACCAGAATCAAAACTATTAAATATTGATCCCAAATAGGATATAAGAGAACAGGAGAGAGGAAATATTGGGGAATAATATCACCCTTCTGAGCAGAAACATGTAGTAAGTAAGATAAGTACATTTTTTAAGAATGCCATTCAGTGAGATGACACAGGTCTGCAAGTGAGCAAGTCAGAAGGTGGCTTGAAATCACCCAAATTTGACTGAGGCCAAGATTTTATCTCTGCACTTCTCCTGGTGCCCTCAATTCTCCTCCTAATTGCAGCTCTGTGCACTCAGCACCCTGCACTCACATCAGTAACCCACCAGTGAACCACCCAAGCACAGCAAACCCGAACTGGATCAATAGGATGGACTTCACACCTCTGTGTGTGTGTGTTTCTAAATTCTAATAAAAAGGCTCAAATTTCCAGTCATGTATTTCATTCTCTGTAGGGTCTGAGTGTTTTCTTCTCTTTCTGATCATCACAACCAGACACACACACTATTTACTTCGGGATATATTTTTCCCATGACCTTATAGACTCACTTCTCTGTCACAGGGAGTTCATGGAAGGAAGTTTGTTAGAAGTTAAACATGAGGAAGTGCCATAAAGCCCATTTATCTCACAGGAGTTTAAAAACGAGTCCAACAGCACAGAATTATTATAGGGGGGAAAAAATGGTTTTGAGCCTCTCTGCAGCCTCATAAAAATAGCCTGTGATTGTGCAGGGCAGATGTTCTCTCTCCTGTGCAGTGTCTGACCAGAGCCCTTTTGGACTTCAGTGAAATAATAATAATAAAAAAGCAAATGGAGTGCAATTTCCATGGAAACTTGGAAAGAGATGTAACATTATTTGCCATAAGCCTCAGACTGTGAATGGAAAATTTTCTAGTTTACACAGATCTCAGCTATTATTTTCTTTGCAGTGCAAACTTGGGCCAAATATTTTCTGTCATATTAAAGATGCAAACAGTCAGTTTTATTTTCTGCCCAGAACAACTGTGCACAAAAGCTTCAGAAGCTGCAGTAAAACGTCTGATATTTATCCTTCCATGAATCCAAAACACATATTAGAAAAAAAAGAATAATTTGGGCTTCCTTTTTTGCTGCTTCTCTTCAGAAAGTGAAAGCACTCCGTAAATCTGCTGCCTGACCTGTACTAGTCACAAGTAGGAAGAGTCCAGAGCTCTAACCTAAGCTAGCCTGGAGCATCTCTGCATGCCCAGACATGGCCATCCCTGCCCCTTCCCACTCCGGGACATGTCCCCTACAGCAAAGAACTTTTCTGTAGGAGATTCAGATCTTTAGGGCTGAAATGTGGGTACAGTTTGGGACTGTATTTGTGCACATTTGAGTTGTCTTAAACTGAGATAACAAACACAGTGACAACATCAAATACAGCTCCTGAAGGATCAGTGCAGACCAGTTGTGTGATAGAGACTGAGCTGCTCCTGCCCTGGGAATCCTGGCCATGCTTGAGAGAGTCATTGTTTAAGGCAAGGACTGCTTAATAAGGATTTGGTCTTTAACAGAGATTTCATCACAGGCTGACTGAGTAAAGCTTTCTCTTCACACATTCACAAATGTCATTCAAAATGTCATGTTGATTTTATACCTGCCTGGCCAAGTGAGATGACAGAGCAAGTCAATCACCTGGCTTTGCAGATCTATTTCCCCTTTGACATCTTGAAAAATTCGACTCATTCACTTGTAGGTCATGCCCAGAAAGAGGAAGCAGCATGACTCAGCTCCACACTACAATGGCTGGAGCAGATCCAGACCCAGCAATCCTTTGGGCTTTCCTTACCAAAACACAAAGCTGCAGCTGGGCTAATGTAAAGCGTGCAGTGTTTGTGTAAGCAATGTTAGATGGGCAGCAGGCCAGCAGCACTCCTTAAGCCATGTGCTAGTTCTTTACATCGGTGGCAAATTATCTTCTCAAGAGTTCAGAAGGGAACAAAAAAAAAAGCCAAAGGGCTCTGATTTAAAACAATGCCTTACAGCAGACAAAATGCTAAGGAGGAACAGCCTCCTGAGCTGTATTCTGTAGATGTGAATTTACACTGAAATCTAGTGGTAAATAATGTATTGATTTAGCAAGTTTCTCATCATGACATACTGGAAATATTTTTGTATAATCTGTAGATCATGTAAGCCTTAAGAGACATAGGAATGCTACCGACCTTAAGGAATCCAGGAACTCTGAGTAAGTTTCCAGAACCTTGAGTCCCAGTGTTTTGTCTAAACTGCATCTAAAAATTAGCTACTCCAAAAATTCAGTGTCATCTAGAAATTAAGCCTGATCCTCCACCAGTTTTCTAACACTTGATCCACAGATCAGATGTTTTTCATGAAGAGCATCCACGTGGTGAGTTACAGCACAGTAAATAATGCACTGTAAACACACTTCATGTGTAAACTCTGAGCAAAATTCATCAAGAACTTCATTTCACTCCCCAATTGCACAACAAGGGATTTGATGGTTGTCTCAGAGCAATCTAACTCAGAGATAAAGACCTCAAATCTAAACCTGTCTCTCAGAACAATGATGTATGTTCTAGCCCAGCTCTGGGCAGTGGGATGGATCTGTCATTTCAGGCACTGCATTCACTGGGGGAAATCACATGTCAGTCATTACTTACAGAAATGTGTCATGAAGGGGAGGAAGAGGCACCATCCAAGACATTTCTCTGAAAGGGCCCTCACTTTCCTACCAAGGGTGGGCAAACCAAAGGTTTCCTTGCCCAAAGCAGCTCTCTGGGCTGTGTTTGTAAGGGGGGGTGACTGAGCAGTGTCAGAGCTGCCTCACACACCAGCCAACCTCACTCTGTGTTACAGGATGAAAGGCCAAGTGGCTTCTGGGCTCTGTTAACTTCAAAAGATGGTTCATTGAGCAGACTTTATGCTTAGCAGCTTTTATCCTTATTCCTCCCCAAAATGTTTTGGGCATTGTCTTATGTTTGTACTACAAAACTTGCAGTTCTCCAAAACCAGTTCGTGTGAAATGAACGGAAACATCTCTTTTCATTCCAAAGGGAAAACAACTCCTATGCTGTTTTCCTAAGCGAGCTGAAAACTTGGAGAGAAAACTAAAGCTAAAAAAAGCAAAGAACTCAAAAAGATTCATATTCTGGACTGTGGTTTCTGTTGCCTTAGCTCAAGGGAAAATATGTTCATGGGAAAAGGGCCTGCCTGGAGCCAGATTTTTTTTCAGCTCTGACTCCTCTAGTTGGAGTGGCTTTAAATCAATATGTTGTTATTATTTCCTCCAAAACAGAAATATGCTTTATGGATTGTGTGATAGCTGTTTACAGGTGAAACAACCACTTGTACTGTGCTTCCTAGCAATCAGTATCTAGTTCAGCTCCTATAGACAAGGCAATTGAAGAGGACTTTATAACACTAGTTCCAGGTTTCACTGATTCCAAGTGTTAAATCACCTTCCCAGAAGAGAGTTCCTGAACAAAGAAGTGTCAGCTTTGTCACCTACTCTGTAGCTACACACAACTCGAGGTAACACCACCACACCTTAGAAAAACAGAAATCCTGCATGGTTTAATTTTGAAGAATCTTACTGTCCTGTTTAGTGTGGACAGTCCTTAGTACTGCAATTCACTTTTGTCTTTAGCCAGGACTCGGGCAGATTATAAATATAATAGAATTACACATCAGCCCTGCAAAGAACAGCCTGCAGACCAACCTGCCACAGGCAATTCAGAGAATTTGTAACTGTCTGTGTAACACTGCAACAAGTTGTTATACAACATAATGTGATCATGCTGCCCAAACACGCCATGCCAGACCCCAAGTGTGGTTATTATTATTGTAGATGCTGGATGAACAGAGCTTAGCTTAGGAATTATGATTCCCCATTACACACTTGAATTATCTTTTGCATTAATTAATGTGAAGAATTAATGAAATATCTAATATGGTCTTTCTTGAGATTCCTCAAGGCTTTCCAGAATGACACAGTCAGCTTTCCTGAATGTTAGAGTGAACTTCATCCCTCTTCAAAGCCGCAGTGGAATTATGCTGGAAATGGAAACCAGTTACCTGTGATCAACGACTGTGACATCGGACGCAGGAATCCCCAGGACACAACAGCTCTGCTCCAGCTCTTTCTTACGGATCTCTCCTTGATTGTAATAATTTCCTGAAAACAGCAAACACTTCTTAGTTTAGGTTTGCTTGGAAAGAATTCGTCTCTTCTTTCTCAAAGCATCAAACATGACGATCACAGATTAAATAAAGGAGCCTCAGCTCAGGAACAGACACATTGCAGGGGACAAACCCCAGGGAAACCTAACTGAGATAGGGCAGTTGGGAAAAGCTGTAACAGAGACCAACTACTAGCAGGGAAATGGGATCATTATATTAAAACATTGCCTCCTTCTTCACTGAATTATTTTCTTCTCATCTTGCCCTGACATTCCCTTATTTTTTCTTAGCATCAGCCACGCAAAGTCCATGCCAGAGCTCTGATGCCCCTTCCAGAACGTTGCTCTGTGCAGGGCAGTACTTGAAAACCAATTTTAACTTTGGAGAAATAAACTGAAAAAAAAAATGCAGTTGAGTATTAATGTGTGATTCAAGTCTGTAGTCAGCTGTCTTGAATTACAAGAGAACTTTTTATTGTTGTGGGTGTGAGTCATCTAAATCTCGCATTTCTATGGAGCAGGGCTGCAATCTGAGCCATCACTAGCAAGCTTTGTAACATTTTCAAAGAGGGAAAGAGTAACTAGGAAAAAAAAAAAAAGCCTGTTCCTGGAGCCTGTGAGTGAATGGCTTTGGGAGACTGACTGAGTGTCTGTGGGTTTGCTGAGGAACACGTGAGCTCAGCACTGGGAACGTGGGATTGCAAGCTCCAGCTTCCAGAATGAATTGAAGTGCACCTGCACTAGGAGGATTGAATGAGTTCAGCAGGATTTATTTCAGGCTGGTGTTGTACCAGGCCATTAACAACAGGAGCGTTTTAAGGTACGGCTTTTGCTGCAATGCAGTGGAATAACTGACTGCAGGTGATGTTTTATCCAAGTAGTACCACTGCTCTCGAAATACCTGACTTCTGCTGAACTCAGAGGAACAGTTCCACAGCTTGAGAAATGTGTCAGGACATCAGGAATATATAAATGCTAACAAGAAAAGATGGGAGGCTTTTGAGAGCAAAACCAACTGAATAGATGATGCTGCTGGACCTCATCCACGGAGCACTCACAATAGAGAGTCAGCTACTACAAAGAGCAAAGCACATTTATCCTGACTTACTAATTTAATCAAAGGTTATTCAGTGTGTAAAGACTGATTTTTTTTCACAGTGCTGTAATTCTAATTCATTTCTAAGTCATTTTGATTGATATCTGAAAACTGCAAGTACAATGGTTTTTAAGTAACAATTTTGTCTCGGTGTTACAATTCACAGTCTTTGATCAACTCACTTGTCATCATCAATCACACAAACAATGAGAGGATGAACCACCCAAATCACCCAAAAGACTAATAAGGGGCTTTTTAAAGAAAAATCTATTAGCTTATGAAGGTGCTCTCCTACATGGGCTGCTCATTCCCTTACAAAGACACACGAGAGTCGACGGAAGGCAACGTCAAACACAATTCATGCTTCGTGTCACTGAACCAGGAGTAAAGAAAAGTGAAAATTCAACAAAACACACGGGAACATGACATTCTTTGGGGAGTTCTCCAACAGCAGCAGTGTATGAGTGCCCAAAACTGAAACAGCAGAGCTGCACTTCAGTAATCTTCCCGCAGGTCTGTGGAAAAGCCCAATGGGATCCAGACTTTGTCCCTCAGCAGAGACAATGGAAAGCTCTGCACCAAACCTGGAATGGGAGGTGCAGAGTGATCAGTGAAGCCACCACACCACTGGACTCAACAAGAGCATGGTCTGTCGTGACAGAAAGCTTTAGAAACAACACAGAAGTTGGAAGTGAAGCAGCTGGAGCTTCTAAAGGCACAGGGGGATGTTTTCAATGTGAGATGTGTTTGTAGCCCAAGATACTCCTCGGAACAAACACAACAAATGTTTTCACTCTCGAATTCTGGTACAGCAATAAGGTCTCAAAGATCACTGCAAATGGGATTGTGCCTTGTGCACAAAACCCTAAACAATGAAATAATTGATTAGGTGTCAGTTCTGCAGAAAAAAAATCTGGAGCTTTAGCAGATCAAGAGAAGAGCACAAAAGTACCATGTGCTGTGAAAAATTCTTGTCCTGGGCAGACAGTGGAGCCTGTAAAAATCTTTCCACTCTGTTCAGCCCCAGCAAGGCCTCAGCAGGAGTGCTGCTTCCAGTTTTTGATCATTGCCTCTCAAAAAAAGAGATGTGAACCAACTGGAAGAGTCCAAAGGAGAACGATCAGAGGTTTAGAAAACACGATCTGTGAGGAAAGATTGCAAGAAATCAGGTTGTTTAGTCTGGAGAAGATAAGGCAGAAAAGGCAGATAACAGTCTTAAAATATGTAAGAGGCTGCCACAAAGGGACACTGCGATTTCCATGTTCCTGGCAGACAGGAAAAAAATAAACAAACAAGCTTAAATTACAGCAATGACTCAGGAAAAAGCGATTTGAAGGGAAGCTGATGCAGCTCTGACAGAGACCCCACAGGCTGAGGCACCTCCCCGAGCGTTCTGGGGAACAAAGGTTTGTCTGCAGCACAGTCGGGGCTGCCTCCAGGTCACCTGAGGGACAACCCGGCCCCATTCCCTTCCGGCCCATTGTTCCATGGGGGGATTGTTATGCAAAGGCTATTTTTAGGTGAGTTACAGGGAAAGTGTCATGATATTAAACCTGGATCATCCAAGTAGGGCCTCTGCAAGGTGACAGAATTACAAGGAGATGCCAAAGGGCTGTGCCAGACAGCACCTTTTATAGCTCACTGATACTTCCACACAGTTTGAAAGTGCCTCAGCTCTGCCACAAGGGATGGACTGTGAAATCTCTGTGTGGACATTGAGGGGGATTTTGCTACTGCTGAAACCAGAGTCATGGAAGCATGGAATGGTTTGGGTTGGAAAGGAGCTCTAAGATCATCTTGTTCCAACCCCCTGCTATGGTTACCCTGCAGAAAGTCACAGTGCCTGACCACCCTCTGAGGGAAGAACCTTTTCCTAATATCAACCTAAAGCTCCCCTGGCACAGCTTCAGGCCATTCACAGAACCACAGAATCAATCAGGTTGGAAAAGACCTCCAAGATCAACTCCAAACTTCGGCCAATCACCACCTTGTCCCCTAGCCCAGAGCACTCAGTGCCACGTCCTGTCCTTCCTCAAATGCCTCCAGGGATGGGGACTCCACCAGCTCCCTGGGCATCCCATTCCAATATCTAATTACTCTGACTGTGAAGAAATTCTTTCTAATGGCCAACCTAAATCTTCCCTGGCACAGATTAAGAATGTGTCCTCTTGTCCTTGAGTAATGATCCTGGATGGAGGAGGGAAGGATGAAAGAGGAACGGATGGAGAATCGTAGAATGGTTTGGGTTGGAAGGGACCTTGAAGATCATCCAGTTCCACCCCCTGCCACGGGCAGGGACACCTTCCACTATCCCAGGTTGCTCCAAGCCCCGTCCAACCTGGCCTTGGACACTCCCAGGGATGAGGCGGCCACAACTTCCCGAGGCAGCCTATTCCAGTGCCTCACCACCCTCACAGGGAAGAATATTTTCCTAATATCCGATCTAAACCTATCGTCATTCGATTTGAACCCCTTGCCCCTTGTGCTGTCACCACATGCTGTCGGAAAGGAAAGGGGCGGGGGGAGGGGGAGCATCCCGGCGGGCTCCCCGTGCCGGGGTGTGTGTGGGGGGTTGTCCCCGCTCACCTGCGGAGCAGCAGAGCACGGCGGGGGCGGCCCCGGCCCTGCGCAGGCCGAGCAGGGCGGGGGCGAAGAACAGCGACTCGTCATCGGGGTGCGCCGTCACCACGAGCGCGCGCCCTGCCCACGGGGGCGCGCGGGGCCCCCCCCGGCGGGCGCGCGCCCGGCGCAGGAGGAGCGCGCCCCCGAGGAGCAGCAGGAGCGGCACCGCCAGCAGCGCCAGCAGCGCCGCCGCTGCCATGGCGACCGTCCCGCGGGAACACCGCGCCCCCGGGAAACGCCGGCCGCGGCACCGAGATTCCGCCGCACCAAAGGTCCCGTCCCTCCCTTCCCTCTCACCCCCGTCTCCGGTACCGCCCCGGGGCGGGGCCGCCCGGCCGCGGAAAGGCGGCTGGGTTGTACCGCTCACGGCTTTGCTGCTGCGGGGCTGCCCGGGGAAGGCGTCCCAGCCGTGCGGCTCCAGGGCTGTCCGAAAAACCGGCCCCGGCTGTGCCGCTCCGGCGTTTCCCGGGAAACGGGCCTCGGCTGGGCTTCCTGGGCTTCCCGGGAAACGACCCCGGCACTGCCGCTCCAGGGCAAGTGGATCCCAGCTGTGCCGCTCCAGGGCGGCCAGGCAGGAGCAGGACCTGCCCTGGGGGCTGTTCCCGTGGGGAGGTCGGCGGGGAAAGGGGTCACTGCCCTGCCCCTGCTGGTACGTCCAGGGTGAATAATGGTGACTAAAGTCGGGCTTTTCAGCTGTAGTACCTTTTATCGCTGCTGTGGAAGAGCCGTGGGTTAAGGGGAAGCTCAAAAGCAGGGCAGGAGGAGTTTATCTTCAGGCTCGTCGTGCTATCTGTGGGTTATCCCGACGGGAAAACGTTCGGATATGGCTTAGAAGTGAAGGCAAGCACTGGAGAAGGCTGCAGAGCAGGAGGAGAGAGGAAGTGTTAAAATAAACATGAAAGGGGCAATCGGATGCAATCGGAAACTTTGCTTTTCCAGGCAAACAGGCAACATGGAAGACAAGTGTCCGGAGTGTGGGAACTGAGGGGGTTAAAGCATAAACGGTGAAAATAATTCAGAGTTCAGTGTCTGAGGAGCAGCTCAGCCCTCCCCAGGTGCGCGTCTGACTGGTCTTCACTGACTCTTATTTGGGCACCTTTAGCTTCCAAGTGAACAGGAGTCACTGGCTTGTGCCGGGATCGGAGACTGCAAACATCAGCCTGGAGATGGGCCGTGTCACCTTAACGTGGCACTTTAACCACTGTGATAACACGGTCCTTAGTGCAACACGTGCTTTCTGAGGGATCCCCTTTGCCACAGGCTGAGCCCCTGCTTTATGAGTCTCAATAAATAACTCTGTGGGCACCCATCCTGCTTCTCATGTTCAATGGAAATTGTGACAACGTGATAATTTAATCTCGCCTAATGGGATGTTTTTTTTCCCACGGTAAACCTGATTAGAGATTTATTTGTGATTTTTAGCACATCCTGAGATACACATTTGCAGGTAGGACACAGTGCAGAAACTGTTTACTGACGATGAGAGGAACGAGTACACACTCTTAATTCTGGGGTAGGAATAAACGAACATTTAATGACATTTAAACCTCTCACATGTTTAGGAAGTCATTCGTCGCCAGAGCAGAGGCGCGACCTCAGGGACAGCGCGGGAGGCTGTGGCGAGACCGGGCGATGCTCCGGGCCCGGGACGGGCTCCTGAGGGCGCATTCACGGGCAGGGGGCCCGTTATGGGTTATTATGGATTTATATCGGGGCAGAGCGGGGCGCTGCAGCCCCCGCCCCGCCGCCGGTCCGGGGAGCCCCTCACGGGCCGGGCCCCGCTCGCCTCATGGCGGCCGCGCCCCCCCCCGGCCCCTCAGAGCGGGGGGGGGCAGCCCCGCCCCGCCTCACCGGCCCGCGGTCCTGGAAGGGGCATAGCACCCCGTCCTCTCACCACCGCGCTCCGTCGAGACTTTTCTCAGCCTGTCGCTGCCTGTGCACCGCCACAGACCGGCGCGGCGGGAGGAAAGGGGGGACCGGCCGCGTCCATTGAAAGGCACCGGTCGGCGGAGACGCGGTTTGTTCGGTACCTGCCAGGACCCGGCGGGAGGGGGCGGGGCGCGCGGGGCCGGGGGAGGGGAGGCAAGATGGCGGCGGCGGCGGCGCTGAGGGTGAGGTGAGATCGCCGCGCCCGCCCAGCCCCGCCGGGACCCGCCGGCACCCGCCGCCCGGGCCGCCCCTGCGCCGCGCCTCGGTAAGCGCAGGGGGCCCCGCGGGGCGGCGCGGGGGGCAGCGGGCCGGGTGCCTGCGCTGCGAACAGCAGGAGGAGGAGGAGGAGGAGGGGGAAGAGGCGGGGGCCCGGCCATCCCGTCCTCCTCACGGGCAGCGCTGTGGTCCCGGGGGGAGCGCGCTGGGGCCGGGGGGAGCCGTGTGGGAGCAGCCGGGGGTGTGAGGGGTGGGCGGGCCGGGGGCGCGGTGCCCGCGGGGGTTCCCCCCATTGAGGCGGTGGGAGCGCGGGGAGGCCCCGGGGGGGGAAGGACGAGGGGCACGGAGAGGCGGCCCCGGCGGGGGAATTCTTGGAGAAATCCCGGAGCGTCGGTGCTGCTGGGTGTGCATCCTTGCGTTGTGCGGGGAGAAGTGCGAGTTTAAAAAAAAATAAAAAAAAAATTAAAAAAAAGGGTCAGGTCTTCAAAAGCGGCCCCTCGGAGCGCGGTGGTTCCCGAGGATGTGCTGCGGCCACTGCTCCGTGTCCGGGGAGCATCGCGGCCGCTGTCAGTGCTGGGGAGTTGTTGCTGATGCTGACGCTGAATTATTCATATGGGACCTGTAAACATCCCCGGCTTCTGTCATCTCCGCGCTGCTGCGGGGCACAATGGAAGTGGCTTTTTGCTGGAATTGTTCTGACTTGATGGTAAAGAACTTGCTGATTTTTTCCTGTGCTTAACAAACCTGTGGGTATCAAGTTGGTTGCAGTTAGACCAGGTTCTAGATGGATGGATGAGCTGTCAGTGTTGGGCTCAAGTGAGCGAACAGATAGTCTGAACAATCTGTTGTTGTCCAAAACCTGCTTCTTCATGTTTCACAGATATGGTCCTAACAAGTGTGTTACCTTTTTCCTGGCTCTAAATGTTGGTGTAACCTAACACAGCTTATTACAGTGGGGATGTCTAGTCCTGAAGACTCGGTTTTGTGGCAGCATTGTTGTATTCTGCATTAATTTTAGGTATGGCACTGTGATTATGAACTGTTAGAGCTCAGAGGGGGATTTTTATCCTATACAGTATGATTTGAGAGGGAAAAAATTAGTGCTGTTATTAAAAAAGCACATTACTGTTGTGATAAGTGGGCTGGCCACGGGCACAGTGGAAGTGCCTGGATAAGTGGACACAGTTGTGCCACTGCACACGAGGACTGAGCAGATCTGTTGCAGTTTTGCACTGGAATTTTATCCTGCAGAGTGTTTTTATTCCTGATTAACTAAACAACCTTGACATTTGGAAAGGAAGTCTGTGATATTCCAAGCGAATCTCTAGTGAGCTGAAATCTGGTGTCTTGCATTGGGGGATGAAAGACCTTTGTGCTTATCCCAAGAATTCAGGAATTCAGGGGAAACAAGCCAACAGCAGGGACCCTTTTTGCCAAAGCAGGGTTAATCTTTTTCTTGATGTGGCTTTTCTTTGTGATGTAGGATATAAGCTGCTGAGGAAAAAAAAAGTTCTGTTGTGATTTATGTGCAGTACAATTTGCCTATTTGAAATGTGCTCTTTGATACTGGTCACTAAAATAACTCAATTTGTTGCTGAAACATGGGAAAAAGCAGTATTTTGGAATTTTCTTTCTAAGAGTTACCATGTGCATTTTTTAACATGTGGAGAGGATGTTGTGAGTGTTTGCTTCCAAAAGTGTTACTTCTCTCTAGCTTGTTAATCATTGCATGAATCAATTAAAGTAACTCCTCAGACTGAAATTATGAACACAGAGTCAGAGTATATTCGCTTTTCTACATTGTGCTGCTGCTGTTTTATTTTAAATACAGTTTGTCTCCTACAACCACTCATTTTCATTGCTTCTTCTATGCAGACACGTTTTGCATTGTGATCAAAAAGGATCTGCAAAATGCTCTCAAAAACTGTGGTGAAAGTAGGGGCAGACCCTAAAGCTCCTCTCAGTTTCCCCCCTCGAGTCCCTTCCCCAGTTCTTGTGCCTCTCTAACTTCATCTTTAGAGTTATTTCATTTCTCGGTTACAGAATGAATGAGGGGTGCTCACAGGGAGGGAAAGCTGCCTCTGCTCCTGCTACTGTTAAATGCATGAAAGCAACTGAAAATCATCTTCTGAACAATATTGTCTATTTTTTTTCTGTATTACGATCTTAACATTGGCATTTAATTTACTCATTCAAGGCTCTCAGCCAAAGTTTTGGTGAAATGTCTTATTCCTCTTCCCTTATAATTGCCTACAAAATGATTTGAATGGAGGTTTTCTTGCAGGATTGAAGATACTGTTTGGAGTTGCAGTGTGTGTAGCTACTCACATGTAGGATTGTAGCAATTGTTGGAGCTGGAAGGGATCTGTTCCTCCTGCAGGTGCAGGGCAACACAGAACGATCCCGAGAACAGACTTGTACCCAGACAGTGGTTTCATAATGCAAACAAACGTTTCCTGGATGCCACTCCTGAACTCTTCAAGTCATTTATGTTTTTTAGTCAAATCTGAATCAGTGTTTTGGGTGTCAGGTTGTGAACAGGACGTGGTACCTTCCCCCTCCACTGTAGCTGGCCCAGATAAAAATTGTGACCTGTGCAGAGCTCCTGGCTGTAAATATTTACTTTGTGCTGTTTCTAAATTATGCAAATAGCCAGGGGCATGCTGAATGTATCTCCCATTTCAGTTTCTCTCTCCTTCAACCATTCTCCATCTAGTAGTGATGTTTGGTTTGGTTCCCTTTCCCTTCTGTGCTGGGTCAGTGCTTACCCACCATCTGTTAAATCACTGCCACAGCCTGGGCCTGCTGGGGCTCAGCTCACAGAGGGAGGGCTCAGTCTTACCTTGGGCTATGTTTCTTCCCAGTATCCTAAGAGAGATTCCTGTGTCCTTGCACAGCTCCGGAGCTAATCCATTCTGTAATGTTGCCACTCCCAGACTGATTTGATTGGCAGTTTTTTCCTTCATGCTGTAGGAAGATGTTGGTCTCTGTGGTTTTGATGTCAGTGACTTCACCTGCTTATGATTGCAAAGGTTGTTGCAAAATTAAGATACTGTGTTGGCACAAAGATGCATCAGCCATCTCTGGAAAACCCTGTTGTTCATAACTTTCAGCAGGAGAAAACTTAGAAATGAATTTTTTATGCAGACAGATTACCTGGACAAAGTGTTGATCAGGACTTGAAAATTCTGTGCATGTTGAGTGACTGCTCATGGGTAAAACTGAAAATGAAAATACAGCCACAGTGATGGGAGGGAAAGAACACCTAAAAATGAACAAGGATGAGGTTAATTATCAAATATGCTTAAACTAATATGATGTTTCTCCCCTTGTGCTGTGCTGCAGGGAAGGAGCATTTGGGTAATTCTCTTTCATGTTCTCATGATGTCAGACGACTCTTGTCCCATCCAGAGCTGGAAACAGCCACAGCATTCCCTGCTCCATGTAAAACCTCAGCTGGGCTTCCTGGGCAGAACCGGGGGCTGTTTGAAAAGCAAATGCTCTCCTGAATGGATTAAAATACATGCAGGTTTCAAGGAACATGTCTAACAAATGTGAATATCAATCAGATTCCTGTCCTGTTTGTCAATGGGAGAGAGTTAAGCACATGTAAGTTCATGACAAGTTCAAGTGCTGCTCAGCGAACCAGACAGGTGTATTGTTACAGCTCAGCTGCACTCTTCGCCTCATTAATGGCATTTTGGGGAAAGAAAAAAAGAAGGTGAATCAGTTCAAATCAAAAAATTGTACGTGCACTGTGGAGTTTGGTCTCAGGTTCACGTTTTCCAGCTTTTGCTCTGTTTTTATGCTGTCTGACATATTGGATTGACAGAGAAGGGGTGTCTGGAAGGTGGGGATAATCAGTGTGACTCCATGGTTTAGCTTTCTTGGAATGCTCTTCCCAAGACCTAATAAAAGTGGTCAGTTGCATTATGGACATTATTTGTGTGGGTGCTGATGTTTCACATGTAAACGGATCTAAAACCTTGAAATTCTGGGTTGGTTTTTTTTCACTCCAGATCTAAAGGATTCCTTATACCATTCCTAGGTCAAGATCTCTTCCCTTCCCTGCCTTTTTCTGTGACCTGGATGCTGTTGTGCGAGTCCCAGCTGCAGTTACGTTTTTATATATTGTTGCATTCCCTGTGAAATAGAACATCCCAATCATAAATGTGGTAACAATAAACTTTGTTTCCAGAAGGCCCTGGTGCATTTCCTGTGGAATATCGGAATAGACCAAGGCACTGCTCTTAGATGCAGTTAAGAAAATGTTATTTTAACCTTATTGTATTTTTAGTTAAAATCTAGACTTGATTTTATCTGAACCCAGTCAACCGAGGAGAATTATGAGGCTGATACTTGGTTTGTCCTGACCCTTTCTTTATAGGATGTTTTCTCCTCCAATACATCACAGTTTGTGGAGCTGTGGATTTAGTCAGTATGGATTAGCCAAGTTGTATTTCCTTTTCCAAACCAAAGCTGCTTGTAAAAGCTGCCACTACAGAGGTGCTTTTGATAATCAATGAACTACAAAAAGAGACTGGAAACTTGAAATGACCACATAATTTCTTGCATGTTAGGTGATGACAGGGACTCTGGAGGGTGCTTGGGTTGGTTTCTGTCTCACTGTACAGGTTTGAGAATGAAGTTTGAATGCTCCAGTTGATGTTTCATAACCAGTTAAATCACCTGTGGCAAGGATAGGGCCCTTCAAAAGGAGTAAAGTAGATATTTGGGATTGGGAACTGCTGGATTTACCTCAGAAAAAAGATGTCTCCCCTTGGGAATGAGAGTCCTTACCTGTGGTTTTTTCCTGTTTGGGCTTTGTAGGGTTTGCTTTGGACAGGCAGTTCTGGAGATTTGGTTTCTTTGGCTCATGAATTTTTCTTGTGGTGCACATTAACTGTGTGCCATTTGCCATATTGGGACAACCAGGAATCTGGTGTTCCTTGGAAAACCAAAGTATGTCCTGAATGTCTTTGGGAAATAAGCTATCTGTGTTTCTGTGATATACTTTTAAAACCAGAAAGCCTTGTAAGGTTTGTACCCTCCTTGGGTTTAAGTCATCGCTCAGTGGTATTTTTAGTCAAGGAAATGTCTACATCCTTGATTTCCATTTCTGAATGGAGAGCTTCCTCCTCCCTCCTTTGGCTGGTTTTGGTGTTGCTGTGACCCTCCTTGGCAGAAGGGAGCTGGGTAGGCTCCTTGGCAGGCAGTGAGAGCTGTTCCTCTGTGAAACCCAGAGGAGATTTCCTCCCCCAGGAATTCCGTGTATCCCAGTGTGTTAACTGGTAATGGAAATACATGCTCTGATTGGAAATGGATGTGCTCAGCACCCCTCTTTTTTTGGGGGGGGAGGCAAGTGGGTGATTAGAAACTCCCTAAAATGTCAGTGTGATCTTAGCTCTTCCTGTGATGTTCTCCCATCTAGTGCAGCAGAGCTGTGTGTGGTGGGTCTTGGTATCATGTATTAGCCACTGTTCTTCAAGATCAGAAATTACAGGAGGGGTTAAAATAGAATTTCCTGGAGAAGAGTTTCTTGTCAGCTGAATTTGATCGACCCCGTTTTGGTAGAGCACAAATTCTGTTTGTATTTGTAGTTACCTCGTAGGAGAGGGAGACAAACTTGAAGAGGAGACATAACAATGTGATCCTGAGATCTGGCAGCAGTTTGGTTATAAATTACATATTTAAGTATACAACCAATATTCACCTTTGGAATGGCAACAAAAAGAGGTTTAAATGACTCTTTAATACTTAATATTTAATTTTCCAAAAGCTATTACTTAAGTACTTTAAGGACTTGGTAGTCTCTTAATAGGAGTTCTTTTCCTATTAAAATATGAAGTATAAAATAATAGTTTAGTGTTTTGGCTCTTTTGATGGAGATGGAAAAGTCTTCTCAGTATTGAGTAAATGTGACATCTTGAACTGACAGCTGTAAAACTCCTTGACTTCTGTCATGGCTGTAATTGGCTAAATTAAAGTTTGCTGTGCTTCCATGTCGTGTAGAATATGTCAGGCACTGTGGAGCATTGTGAGGTAATGCTTTGGATGTTCAGAAATAAGATTATGTTCTACACTAATGGAAATTTCAGGGTATGAAAAAGGTCAAATTCAGATGTTTGGCCTTTTCTTAATATTTTTTTTCTAATACTTCCATTTTTGTATGTATGGCTTGCTGTATATTAATTATTAATGAAGAGAATGTTGTTTAATGTTGGTAGTAAAACACGGCCTTATAGATGTAACTTTTTAACTGTATTTTTAGCAGGGATAGAAGTAGCAAATTTTGCATCAATAACCTGGTGAGTAGAGGGAGGTGCAGCTGTGTGAGATGAAAGTTCTTGGGAATTTGTGCTGTGTTTTACGTGTGTGTCACAGGAGAAGAAAAGGCATTGGCACATGTGGAATTGTCATGGAAAATTCGGTAGTTTTAGTTGTTCTCGACTTGGAGAAAATATGTTCATTGTTTCCATTCATTCCAGTAGCATGTGCCCATGTGCTTTCACTGCAAGCTTTTGAGTATTCTGCAACATCAGTCTGAGTGAACAAAGAGTGAAAAAAAGATGAAAGGAAGTGTGGAAGAGGTCCTGAGCTTTGAGGATGATGTCTGTGTTCTGCAAAAATGGGAAGCACAGTGTTCTGGAACCCATTTAAATGGCCTTTATTAAATTGACTTTAATTTCAGTGCTGACCTATTAACATTTTTTTTGTACCATGCAAAGAATTTTTCATCTTTTGCAGGATATGCCCTGCAGATTTTCGTACTTTGAAGCTCATCTGTAAGCTTGGATATTGTAGCTAGAATACACTTCCTTCAGGTCTTGTTTTAAAGCACAGAATTATCTTAAATCTGCTCAGGCATCAACCTTCTGGTAGGTTTTTGAATGAAAACTCTGTCTTTTAGGATTGTCCTACCTATTGATCTTGAAGCTGATTTTTCTCACTTGCCCTTCTATCCCACAATACTTTGCAGAGTTTTGCATAGTCAGACTTGAAGGGTTGAACCCAAACTTCTCTTCTTTGTCCCTAAATTTTGTCCTCTGAATAACTGTCATGTGACTTTGCTGAGAACTGGGCATGGAGGAGTGACTGAAGGACTGAAAGCTGCTCTGGGAGTGTCTGGTGCTTTTTTAGTGAAGGCTTCTCAACTGCTTAGTCAGTGTGAGCTTGCAGAAGTGCCATTAATGTCCTGGCCATTGGAGTTGTAGATGTTAAGTGATACTTAGCCTTGTACTGTGTCTATTAGTTTGAATAAATAACTTTTTATGTGGAAGTTGGGCCCATTAACCTATTTTTAGCAATCTGTCAGTATTTACTTTTCTAAGGCATATCCTCAGGATGCAAAGTTGATGTTTTTGCTTGAGCAGATTAATGATTATCTGGTAAAATAAAAACACTGCTGGGAAGATTTGTTTTGCAAATCTGCCAATACACTGAAGGGTTTTGCTTATGTGACTCTGGACTTGTAATTTTGTGTTGTTGAAATGTTGTATCTTGGAGGAACAGACACAGGTCTGTAATGAAATCGAGTGGTTTAATAAGGTTGATCCTCAAGTAGGCCCTGGTTTTGTTTTTTTCCATGAGGTACTTTCATTACCTTTTTATGAAGTGAAATCACAGAAATAATTATTCACAAGTATTGTTATCATGCTTTGGATAAAGTCTTTCCTACCACTGCCGAAACACTCCCTCCACTCCTCATTTTCTCGCCAGAGTAAACTTTGAATAAATATCCCTGAATTAATTCTGTACTTTACTGTCGATCCCCTGCGTAAGGCAGAGCCTCGCTCTGCCACAGGTTAGTTACATCACAGCTCAATTTACTGAAGCTGCTGATTTCAAAACAAAATCCCCCAACTCTGTTTAGACTGTAATCTCATTCTTTGCACTCTTTATATCACACTTAGTTTGCTCAAAAACAAAATGAGGAAAATTCCCAGAAGGATGTGAAATTTAATTAGCCAGTGTTGGTTAAGTACTTCAAGATGGCATGAAAATTACCACGAATGCAAAAGTGTCATCTTGTTTTGGGTAGCTGAAGAAAAATCGAGGCTACCCGCGGGGCTGCTCTTTTATCCATGAGGGTGAGCGGAAGAGTTGGAGGCAGGATCTTCCAGCCAGCAGGGCCGTGGTTCCACGGACACGAGTAGGTGACTCCCCTCGTGCCAGGGCTCCCGACCCGTCCCTGCAGCTGCCGTGGGATCTGTGGCCACGCACTGAGCGGTTTGGGGGAACTGGCCCAGCTAAAAATAGGCACGGTTTGTAACCTGCTCTGTTTTTCCAAGTGAAGAGCTGCTGCTTTTCTCTGGCTTTTGCCTCCTCAGAGTGCTGCAAGACTTGAGTCTTATTTCTGATTCAGACATTAACTGTTTCCTGGGGAGTCTCTGACAGATTTCTTAACCTTTCTGTGACTCATTTTCCCACGTGTCTGCTGAAGATAGTACGGACTTCTGCTTCTTTCTGAAGCATTCTGAGTTCTGGAGATGGAGCTGAAATTACACTCTGATTGTTGCCATTATAATATCCAGCTCCAAATTATTTCTAACTTGTTCAAAATTCCCTGCATATGGTAAATGTAAGTGGGAACAGTAGCTTTTAAGGGGAATTCTGAATTGGATCTGTTCAGTAGTTGGAGCCAAAGGGAGAAGTATCCTCATACCTTTAGAAATAAACACTGTTAAATCATTTCCTTGCCCGAGAAGCTCAAATTAAGGCAAGGCCAAGTATCTCTTCACAGTTCCTGAAACTGTTACTCTTGTCACTGCTTTTTCTCAATGACGTATCTTCAGACTTAGCTGTTTGCTTTTTGATTCTTTGCTCCTACTTGTCCTGTAGTTTTATTTTATTTTTAGTATTATCCATTTGATGCTGCTGGGTTTCCCCTTCTCTTACATGTTTTGCCACAGAGTCTGTGAGTGTCAGGGAAATGGGACATTAGAGCACAGTGTCTGGGTTCTGAACTGCAAAACAAGAAATATTTCTTTCTGCCCTTTCTAATTGTCAGTATTTGGTGAGACAGACAATTTGCCAGCCTGGTTGGCAGCTGTATGAGAGTATTCACGACCCATCTTTATCTTTGGGAGACATGTAAGGCAGAATTCCAAAGTCTGTAACAGCTCCTGTAAATGTTTATATGAGAAACCTCTGAAATTTGCAGAGTAACGTGAAAAGGTATAAAAATACTTGTCTGAAAAACAGGACCTTGCTGTCATTGACTGAGCAGAGTTGGAAGCTGATTTCTAGTGTTGTAATTTGTCAGGGTGCTGAAAAGGAAGGTGAGCAGCCTCTGTTCTGACAGAGGAGAGGGAACCAGAGCGAGGATCAGAGAGGCAGAGAGAGTTAATAAATAGTGAGGACTTTAAAGGAGGATTCTGGTTGGATTTGGGTAGAGCAGGACGAGGTTCGTCGTGACTAATGAGAGGATACAGCCGGGAGGAGAGCCCGGATGAGGTTGTTTACAGTCTGCACACACAGCTCCAGTTTTATGCAAAAGGATGGCTGTATTTAAACATAATGGGGATGTATGGAACTTGGAGAGGTTACAGCAGGAAGCTGGCATTGCCCCCACTGACCAAGGAGTGGATTGATGAAGAATAATCTGTGTCTGCTGCAGACATGGGAGCAGATGCTGAAGGGAGAGGCAGATGCTTTTACATGTCAGGTCATGAGGTTGCCTGCAGAGAAATGAGAGCTGAAGTCAAGTACTTACATCCACAATTGCAGAATTAAGGTAGTAAGACAGGGAGAGATGAGCAGAGTATTGATGGTAATTCTATTGGCAGATATCAGCAAAAAATTCAACCCCCCTCCCCCTAATATGGCAGAGAGGATAAACAAGCTCCTGCTGTAGGAGCCTGGGAGATAAAGGGGGGACTGCAGGGGCACGTAGGGAGGTCAGATCAGGAGAGTGTGCAGGCACGTGGATGTGTCTGTAACAGGAAAAGGAGGCTTAGAGGGAGGGAATATTGTACTTGAGTGTCATTTGACGTGCTGCACTACAGTGGGGATTTTGTCTGGAAAGAAGTGAGATCCTGCACAGGATCCCATCCCTCAGTTCCCTCCACACCTTGCAATTGCCAATATGTGACCACATGTTTTCCTCTACTGTTTCCCCCTTATCTGTGCTGCTGTTGTGCCAGTTCCCTCAGGGAGGAAGAGGAAGGCACCCCCACTATCGATAACTTCATGTTTTGTTTTGTTTTTTCTCTCTGCACTTCTCACCTCTCGTACTGACCACAATTATCATCTTGAATGCTGCTTGTTGCCTTCTTCTGTTGGCAACTTTGCTTGCCTTTAGAAAAAAACTCTATTATGGTGCTTTGAACATGATCACACTTGCAGTTCTCAGGAGGAAGGTCATTAGACTCGGTGTTTTCCTGTGTATTTGTGTAAAACTTGTAGGTTATGAGGGCGTTTAAGTTAGCGCTGGTGGGTGAATGAAGGATGTTCTTGCTTGTGCTCCATGACCCCATCCTGCCCCTCATCTTTGCACCTCCAGCACAGGATCTGGAGAGATGGAGAGGATCCCTCACTGCAGTTGGTTGTGGAAGCTTCGATATCAGTCAAGATTTCCAGTTATAACACAAACCCAACACTTAAGTTCTTGTGAATGGAGAAATGGCCTTTATAGCATCACAGAGAGTGAGAGTGGATTGAACTTTCAGCACCTGGGTTAATGATCAACTCGTGGGCTTGACTGAATATTGAGAAAATAAGGAGCAGATGTAACTTGACTGAGAGAGACTAGAAAGGACCTTGAATCGTGCAGTAGTCGGCCTGTATTTGTGGGTGGTTTTCAAGTGGTTGCTTTCCTGATCCCCTCTGCATCCATTAAGAAATCCTAAACAGAAAAGCTCTGACTCAGGGAATCTCTGAGCCACAAGCCGTGTCTTGGAAGCCACTAGAAAGAAGGCTGGAGAGTTTGTTGGAAAAATACTGGTATGTGCTCCCTAAATGCCTTCTGCTGGCCTGTCAGGCACAGCAGAGAGGGCTGGAGGAGCTTTGCTCAATTCCAGCATTACTGTCTTTATTCCTCACTAAGGTTTTGAGGGGGAGCAGATATGTATAAATATATTATATATACACATGTCTGTATATATATATTATATAAATATATATTATGTATATATATATACATGTGTGTATATATATATATATGTATGTATGTATGTATGCATGCATATAAAAAGAGGTATAAAATCCAGTTAAGTCACCTGCCATGTATTTATGAAAACTGCACATGAAGCTGGTGAGAGAGCACAGGTTGGGGCATCAGGAGTTCATCGAACTCAGATTTGTACTTTAATAACCTTAAGTTCTTTGAGCATCTCTATACCATGGAGCCCCTTGTTCAGTTAATGATGAATGTTCACCAGCCTGTGACAGGGGTAGTTGTCACATCAGTAAACACTTGATTGAGCTGACAGCTCTATGCCATAGTTTTAATTTCTGTGAAAGTCCATGCAAGAAAGAGAAATCCAAGGTTTTCTTTTTGCTGTAGCTGGGCCTGAGGAGTACATTGGAGTGTTCAGGGATATCTTGCAGCTCTCACAACGTGTGTTGGCTTTCTGACACTGTGCCTTGATTAAATGGAAAGCACATGACTCAGACCCATCAGACCATCACACAGTAAAGCTGCACTGTAAGGAAGGCAGTGTGAATGATGAAGCATAATAAATGTTAATGGGGAAGAATTCTGTGAGAGCTTGTCACTTGGATATGAATTATGGGTACTATAATAGATGTATAGGTACTATAAAGCACACAACTAGTGATCTTTGGTATTGCTTTGATAAAGAAACTGTTGGTTTTTCTTTGATTTTTTCATATTTGAAAATCAGGTTCAAGAGTTAAATCTGTCTCATTATTCTGATAGCTCAACATGTAAAGCTTTGTTTGATGGAGAATTAGGAGGGAAAAAAAACCCCAACCAGAATAGGAATAAATATACTCTAAGGTCTGTATGTGTCGCTTGCTGTGTCTGATCCTTTCCTGAGCTGATTTTATCTATTGGCTGTTGGTGGAAAATGCAGTTTAGAAGTATAAGTTTATAGGTAATGTTTGTGAAAGGCTGCGGATTTATGTGCTTTGAAGTGTAGCCATTGAGGAGAGGGGTCAACAGTTACTTATTTGAAGGTCTGATGTATCTGCTGGGCCCTGGGCAAGGGCTTGAGAATTTGCTCCAGGTCTGATATAGAATTCTGTATTTAAATACCTAGGCTCCAAGGATTACATCTTTCAAGCTATCAGAGAGAAATACTTTCTGTTTAAAATACATTTATGTCCCACTTTTTTCTTAGGGCCATAATTTACCTGCTCAAAGCACTGATGGGGTTGCAGGGTTTAATCAGTATCTTCAGCAGCCTCAGGCACGCTCAGACTTTGATAATGAACTTGTCTGGACTTTTGCAGTGTTTAAAATCTTCCCCAATCAATTGGCAGTTCAGTGTTTGCTCACCTGTAGCTGGACAATGCAGCAGAGGCAAAGCAGTCATTGATTATCAGCTAAGCAGGATTGCTTTAGGACTTCACAGTGTATTCGGTGTGTGACGTCCTGTGTGAGACAAACTGCGCTGGCAGTTGAAGCAGAGCTGCTTTTCTGCTTTGCAATTGCTTTTTTACCAACTGTGCCAGTAAAGGTGCTGTTAGATGGTAATGGTGTGTAGGGCCTGGCTCATCCACTGTGGTTTGGTGAACCACAGGTGACACTGAGGGAAGCAGCCCTAACATTACCTGAATCTGAAAGTAAGAAACTGTTCATGGAACACAAAAATTCTGTAGAAGAAATGAAAGTGAATTTCATGTTGTGCCAAAGAAATTTACTGTAAATGATGAGTCCAACTGCAGACTATTAAAACCTCTTCAACATTTATTTAAAGTGACCTACTTTTCTTTTAAAATCCTCCTAATTCAACTGGTAACTGGTAAAATGATGTGTTCTGACAATATAATCCCCAAATCTTTGTGTAGACAATGCTGACATGTCTCATTTTGAGCCCATTTAAGACCCGTTAACATGTTTCAGACTGGAATAACCTATTAAATAAATACATCAGGAAAAAGCTTTTACTGGTAATGGTTGTTTTGCTTAGGTGACTATGGCTGTAATGTATTGTGAGTACATCTGGTACTTCAGTGCTTATCAGTGATCTTTTTTCCTTTAGGCGGTTTCCTAGAAACATGATTGCTTGCTGGGCTTGATCTCACAGCTTTGTGGAGACTTCTTCCCTGATAATGTCAAGTTCAGGCTACCCTCCGAACCAAGGAGCATTCAGCACGGAGCAGAGCCGGTACCCCACTCACTCTGTGCAGTACACCTTCCCCAGCACCCGGCACCAGCAGGTAAGGGAGGGGACACGAGGCTCACAGGGGGAGAATTCAGGTGTTTACTGGGCCAAATGGCATTATTTTGGTTTTTTTAAACTGATGTAACACAAGTCACTCGCGTTCGAAAACAGTGGAGTGGCACATCAGTGCGAGCTGGGGAGAGCTGCTGCCAGGCTTCTTGGATAAATACTTGTGAGCTGGTTTGGTTTGGTTTGGTTAGTTCTCCTTTTCTTTTTTCTAAAGCACTGCATTTTGCTTCTTCCAGATTAGGTATGTGTCTGCTTTTTGCCGTTTGTTTTTTTTTTTGACAGAAAATTGAGTTTTATAATTCTGTGATCTTCATCACAGCAAATTAATACAAACTTCCTGGTTTCATCACCTGGTTTGTCATGGGTTTATCCTTACTTTCTCACTTCTGAATAAATTCAGTAGGGATTGTGTTCATAAACTTTTGTTGCAGTATTGGGCTGGATTCTCTATGAGTCAAATCTGGTACTTGTCAAAACTGTGTGCAAGGTGGAGAATGTGTAAAAACTTGTGTTACACTGATTTTTATTTTTTTTGGTGAAGCAGCTGCACTAGTGCTCCAGCTGTGCTCTGCTGGCCAGAATGGGAGTAATGGGTTTTTAAGGATATCTACTTGCTCGTTTCTGCTGAGCATTTATTCTCCCATCCTGTGCTCTGGGGCATGGTGGGCTGGGCAGGACCAGCTGTTGGCTTTACACCAGTTCAGGTTTCCCTTGTTTTAATGAAATTCTCCTCCTGCTACAGACACTTTAGATGGTTTGTTCTACTTACATGTTTGCAAAAGGAAATCCAAGAATTGGAGCTTTTTGGCTTCATGTGTATTTTTAGGTAATTTATATAAACTAAATTTTATGGGTAATGATCTATTAGATGTCTTGTAGAGCTTCTCGTTGTTAGTGCCAGCTGCATATAATTTTTAAAAGCAAGTATATACAAGTAAATTGTCTTGTACCTCACTTTGTACATTGCATCAGTTGAAAGATGCATGTCATTTGACTCTTAATCCTAATTAATAATGTCTGATGTAACAATGTCTTGAGGTGATAGTACAAGAAATTGCCTCGAGGTTGCTGAAATATATTCCCGTTTTATCACTTTGCAGTTGGATGTGCAAAACTTGATTTTAAAGGGTATTTTTTAGAGGATATTCATCTGCTGCTGACTCATTTGTGTTTTGTTGGAAATTATTAATGTGTTAGGTGGAATTCTTAGTGTAAGGATTTAGCCTGTTTAAAACATTTAAAACTTTAGAACTGCCGTGTGCAAACATTATTTTTTGAGCTGGAATAAGCCTCGGTCGATCTGGTGTTGGTCTGTATTTAGTGTCTTCGGAAATGATCAGGGTCCTGTCTCCACACCTTTGTTCTCACTAACCCCAGGAGCGTTTTTCCTTCAGGAATTTGCGGTTCCCGATTACCGTTCCTCCCACCTGGAAGTCAGTCAGGCCACCCAGCTCTTGCAGCAGCAGCAGCAGCAGCAGCAGCAGCTTCGGCGCCGGCCTTCCCTGCTCTCCGAGTTCCACCCGGGCTCTGACAGGTGAGAGGCTGCTTTGGAAGTGTGGGAACACCAATCTCCTCGGAGCCAGTGCTTTCTGTGGCAGTCAGCTCTGACTTTTAAACAGAAGGGTTTGTGGAGTGGCCCAGTTTGGATCTGAATGCCTGACTCTCATTGGTGCTCCCCTGCCGTGGGAGTGGTGGAGCTCTTGTGTAATCCCTCGGTCCCTCCGGCTCCACCAATACCTTTGTTTCTCACACAGGAAGTGACAGGGCTTCACTTTCCCACACCTCTCCTGACAGCACTGTCTGGAAACTTCTGAGAATCCAAATGTTTTAATGCTGCCTGGGCTAAAAGTGTGTCCAGTTTGTACCTTTGGATAATTTAATTTTGCCGAGCAGAAGCAACAAGTGCAGGAGTCGTTGCAGTGTGATTATTACCTGTTCTGCTTCCTAAATTAGTCCTGGTTGTTCAACAGATGGTGCTTGTGTGGCTGGACAAGTCAGGAAAAACAGAGCTAATGGGGTATTGGAGTTGTAAGGATTGTGAGACACTGAGATGTGGCACCAAATGGACTTCCAGGCACAGAGAACTAAATCAGTGTACACTGCTTTTAGCAGGACACTTGAGTGTCAGATCATTTGTTCTAAATGCCCTTTTTGTCAGTCTCATGGACCATTCCTGTCTCGTGGAAGGAGATGAGACTGATCTGGGGCCAGCAGGTTAACTGAGGACACGTGGAGTGAACAGCTACAGTCAATCATATGCTGTAATTTGCTTTCACTTTGGTAATATCTTCCTTCTCAGTGCAGTGGGTCATTGCACAGTGGATATTGAGGAATGTTCCCTGTGCATCCTCATTGCTGTACTGTTGGTAGGTTTCAAGGCAGTTTTCAGACAGAGTATGTGCTTGAAGAATATTGAATGCACTCTGAACATCAAATTTGAAGATTGAAAACCCACTACAGATTAGAATAATATTAACTGGATTGCAGTAAGTTAGCAATATGTTAGGAATATGCTTCTGTTTAGGGGAGAAATGAAAATATGATTTATGCACTCAGTTCTTAAGTGTATTAGTCTGCTGATGTACAGTTGTAAGCAAGTGTTACTGCCTGTAACAACCTCTTTTTTTCTTGCACTCACTGCTTGTAAAAGCTTCTTTTTGCCTTGGACTCTCAGTAAGTGTATCTGTAGGAACCACTTTATATGCTGGGTTACTGCTCAGAGTTTATTTTGGCTATAACTGACTGATCTGACTCTGAACAAATACCCGTGATGAATGTTATGTAAATACTGGTCTGGCTTAAAATCTCATTAGGATATTCCCCGAAATAACTCGATGATAGTGAAATCTGGGGCTTGCATAGTGCCTTCATCTCCTGTCAGCAAAATGTCACCAAGGCTCTTTTTTAAGGCTGAGAGTCGTAGCAGCTTTTCGAGTTCTCCAGACTCCAGTTCATGGCAGTAGTAAATCACCTCCCCAGACTGTAAATTGGTAAGAGCTGCTTTGGGCTGCAGGAAGCTGCTGTCATCTCTTCAGTGGCACTTCATGGAAGCACATGAGGCTCTTCTGTGGCCATCCTGTGCATTGCACTGGGAAGCAGCGAGTGGTGCTGCTCTTGGGCACTTTTCTGAGAAGGAGGAGCCTTTAAGTGACTCATGAGGTGAATCAATGACTGTTTCTCTCATGTAGTAGCATTTTAGTAGAGCTCGAGTTCCAAACAGACTCGTGGCTCATCCCAAGCATTCTGTGTATATTTAATAATTATTTGGCTGCAAAATTGAAATAATGGAGCTGTTGTGGCCATCTTCAGTGGAATACAGTGCTGAATTTTTCTCATGGATTTTTCTTTTTCTGGTGTTTGTAATTTGAATCAGAGCTTTGATTTGAACAATCTTATTGTAGCAGTGCTGAGTTCTTTAGGGATGTGTAATGGTAGGAGTGCCTTTAAACAGTCTTTTAAGATTCAAGTTCACTTCCTCTTTTCCAGTGGCTCTTAATTGTTGCATTTTTGAAGATCATACTTAAAAACATTTATCTGCCCTACTGTTTAGAAGGAGCATCACTGAATTGAATCTCCTGTATATTTGGGAAGGGCTGAGGAACACCAAATACTTTTCTCGCATCAAAAATATATATTTTAATGGTTTATCCCTTTTGTATGTTAGGCCTCAGGAAAGGAGAACTGGATATGAACAGCAATTTCATCCAGGTCCATCTCAGACAGATCATGATTCACTGGAATCTAAGCGACCACGTCTTGAACAAGTCTCTGATTCCCATTTTCAGCGTGTCAGTGCAGCTACTGTCTTGCCTTTAGTACATCCTCTGCAGGAAGGGCTGAGATCTGCAGATATTAAGAAGGTAAAGCCACTTTCTGTGTTGATGGTGAAGGCGTAATTTTCTGTGCTGCAGTGAGCTAAGCAATTTTTTTCTGTTAGATGATTTTTTTTAAATTTGTTTAGGTTCTTCCTGTAATCCCAGAAATTTACTTTTACACGTTATCAGAAGCTGTGATTGTGAGTCAGTGTTACTGTCAGAGACTGGAATTCTGAGTTGCCACTACTCTCTAAAGTCACTCAAACCTCAATTATAAAATGATTAGAGTATAGTGCATGAAGTATTTCTGTTTTTCAGTTGAAAGCTGCTGGCAAATGCATACAAGTCCATTTGTTCTGTAATTAACATTTGTACTGAATAGTCAAAATACTTCCTTCCACCCCCTTTTCCCTTTTAAGCATTTACTGCTTATTTACATAGCACTAATTATACTTGTCACTGTCTCATTTTGGGTAAATCTAGGACAATCCAGTTTGGGGGGGATATTTTCTAGTGTAGATACTGCATATTAGAGCTGAGTTCAAGGGAACTTCACATTTATAACCACAGCTAACTCCAGATGTGCTTTATCAAGCTGGTCATGGTTATCTGCAAGAATATCCTCATCAGTTTATGAGGTTATTGAGGAGTGGCTCTTAAGTAACTCTGCCTTTAAAAACAAAAGTTACTGTTTTCATTTATAAAGATATATTTTTAAAAAGGAGATGTTTTAATCTTCTTTGTCTTCCAAGGTAAATGTTGCAGTGTGGTGTTTTTTTTGAAAGGTGGGCTTGGAAGTTACAGTGTCATAAATGGGCTGTCAGTTAATTCTAAGATATTTAGTGCACCATTAAAGCTTTCACTTGGCTTCTCAACAGACATACAGATAACTGGAAATTGTTGGTGATTCCTGGGTGCTGGTTTGGTTACTGAGCACTCATTCCCACGTTATCATGTGACTGATTTTTCCCAATTTTCTCCCCTTTCTCCTGTCCCATGGAAGGACCCAGCTTTTGGAGGAAAGCATGAGGGACCATCTTCTCCAATTTCTGGTCAGCCTTGTGGGGAGGACCAAAATGCTTCACCTTCTAAGCTGTCCAAGGAAGAATTGATCCAGAGCATGGACCGCGTAGATCGTGAGATTGCGAAGGTTGAACAGCAAATCCTCAAACTGAAGAAAAAGCAAGTAAGCATAGCAGAGCTAACAACTGCTGGTGGTGTCTGCCAGTGCAAAAGGTGTGGGAAAACTTTACTTGGTGGTGGTGAATTTTGTGGTTACAATGAACCAAAGGAAGGAGTTGAAAAGGGAAGGTTATGCACGTGCACGATTTTGATGTTTTAAATAAGTTGGGTGTCATGTACTTTTAGACATATTTTGAGAGGAGGAGAAAGCCACACAGGAACAGCAGCAATAGATGGGTTTATGTTTGAAACTGCTGTTAGATGGCTAGTGAAACAAGGGCACTGTGACTGTAATTTCAGCTTTAGAGCTGCCTGCTGGCTGAGGGGAGGATATCACTTTTCTCCCTTTGCAGTCTGTGCAAGGGGAGAATCCCTTGCCTGCACCTCCAGAACTAAAGCTTGTACATAAGTCCCTGGATCAACTGCTTTCACAGGAGCAAGAGATCCTGACATCTGGAGCTAGGGTCAGCCTTGGGGGAACTGTAGTAGGAGGGCTGTGAATAAACACAGAGAGCAGAGAAATAAAGGAGGAAATACCACTTTTTTTATTTTTTTATTTGTATGGTCTTGACTATGTTTTGCATCAGAGAACTGCACTTCAGCCATTGGAAGCAAAGGAAATATTTGCTGGCAGTAGTTGTTGCCTTCCCAGTAGCTGTTGTGGCCAAGTAAACCCACCCTTCAATCAAGGCATCTGTTATTCATTGACAAAAACAAAGTCCTTGTTTCCTTTTCCTTTTCTGACTTTCAAAGATCCAGATAGAAATAGTGCCAGCTTTACTTTTTTTTCTGTAGTGTGAACTCTGGAGGAAATGAGACTTATGCTGTAGGATTTGTTAACTTGTAGGTCCAGGATAACAAACAGGCAGCTCTGGAGAGCTGTATGTTTTTATGGTCTGGAAACATTTAATTATGTCTGAATTGTAATGACCTGTAGAGTGACCTTCAGCAGAAAACCAAAAAAGATGTCACTGAGTACCTCTCTGTGTTTTAAAGATGCTTATCTTTTTGTTTGCCCACTTTTCCACAAAATCAGCAAGTGCATCTCATCTCTGAAGGTTCATTTGTGCACATTTGTACATGATTTGACTTAAAAAAAATTACATGTCTTCTGGCATTCTGCTAAAATGTTAGGGTTTGGATTCTTATTATAGCCCGTTCTGGCCAGGACTGGGGCAGGATGCATCCCTAGAATCAGAAGTTCTTTATTGTATGTTTGTGGCAGGTATGGGTGAAGGATATTTTAAAAATGAAGATGTTGCTGAACCAGACTTATTTGATGTGGAAGTAAATCACAGCAGTGTAGGAGCTGGGAAAGTATTACAGGGTGAGGCTTTTGCTTGTTTTTGTAACAGTCTTGGAACTTTAATACCTGTGGAGTGGTTTATTTTTGCTGTGAAGTACATTTAGAATTATGTTCTCTGTGGAGCGTTAGAAGGACTTTTGTACCTTTTTGAACAAAAAGACAGTAGTAATGATGGCACTTGAACATCTGTAATGTAGAAAGGCAGCTCTGGGGCTTATTTTCTCAGTGAGAAGGCAGGTCTGGTGCAGCCCTTCTCCAAAGTTGGTGTTTTTGCTAAAAGTTAGTAATGATAAATTACAAAGTGACAGTTGCTTTAAATGTCAGGCTGAAACAAGTCTGGTGAGTCTTGTAAACAGTTAATTTGGGTTACCAACAGTACAAAAAATAGCTTTGTTATCATCCCTATGAGCATTTAAACCGTTTAATTCATTCCTTGTGAGTGAAAAACCGAAGGAAGAGGCCGTGCTAACTGTTGATCAGATGCATATTTTATCTCTGGTGACTAATTACTGGTGGGGGTGACAGGGTTTGGATGGCTGATTCCCTTTCTTTGGTCTCTTAGCAACAACTTGAAGAAGAAGCTGCTAAGCCTCCCGAGCCAGAGAGGCCCGTGTCCCCTCCTCCCGTGGAACAGAAGCACCGCAGCATTGTCCAGATCATTTACGATGAGAATCGGGTGAGTGGCCTTTGCAGCTCACCCAGCGTGGCTGGGGTTGACCCCGTGGGCTGCCATTCATTGGGCCTTCATTTACTTCCCTGGGGCAAGTTCTGCTTCTTGTGTTTTATTGACTTGCCCACCCTTCTTTTAATGTTCATTTACTGCTTTAAATGAAAGACACTCGCGTGACATTTTGATTCTGGATCGCAGGATCCTTCTGTTTTCCAAGACCCAGAGCTGTGGGTCTCATCCTTAGACCCCTGTGCTGAGATAGATACAAACATACACACATATATATGTTTCTAAATGTGTGTAGATGTGAAAAATCCTGCAGAAATTTATCTTGAACTCTCTGTTCCTCACATCAAGCTCACAAGCTTGGCTGAAGACACTATGTTTAAATCAGCTGAAGGGAAGAAAAACTGCACAGGTTGTAAGATTCTGTGCCTTCTTTATAAACTCTGACTTCTGGCACTTCAGGTTTGGATAAATGGACAGATAGGAAGTGGTGTAGAGGTGAATTGTGGGCTTGTGTTGTTTAAGTGGTGAGAAAATTCCAGGAGCTCACTAATATTGCCAACAGTAGCAAAGTGCTTCCTGCCTTTTTTTCCCCTTGGTAGTTTGAGATTAGGGAGTTGGACATCTGGGGGTTTTGAAAGTATTTTGATCTTCTGTGAGAATGGTACATGTTTGTTTGATTTCCCAATTTTACTTAGTAGTTTAGAGGAACAGCTAATTTCTATTAGAACAGACTACTTTTTAAAATTTGAGGAGGTTAAAACCCCCTGCAAAACAATACTAGATTTTGTACAGTAGAACTGTGTCCCAGGTGTTCCATACAACCTGTTCTCCCCTTCCCCCAGGAAGGGTCAGAATTATTTTGGGGACTTTCCTTGCTTTATGTTTTTATGTACACATGGATTTGGCAACTGGATGATATTAGTCCTTAAGTCCGTTTTTCAAAGCTAACTATACTTGGTTTTACTGGATACCTTTCTTCCTCTTTGTAATTATGTGCTGTATTACCTATTGAGTGCATGTTCTTTTTGAGCTGCAGAGGTCAGGTTCTGCTTTTGTGCTCTCTCAGCTTCCAGACATGGAGATCAGAGCAGGAACTGCACAATTCAAGTGCAGGTTTCTTTATTTGCTGAGGCAACATTGCAGAAGTAGGTTAAGAAGGATCTCATATGGTCAGGCAGGGGTTTAGCAGCAGGCACAGAGTTCAGATACACATTTGACATTAAACTTCAGAGGATTTACTCAGACCATACAAAAAAAAATCTTCTTTGCAGAAAAAAGCAGAAGAAGCTCACAAGATTTTTGAAGGGCTTGGTCCAAAAGTCGAACTGGTAAGTTGTGGACTTTTGGGTTTTTTCTTTTCTTCTATTTTCTGTTGCCAGTTGCTCAAATTCTCCTGTGGTGAACAGCTGTAGTTCTGTGATGATGTATAAAAGAAGTGTGTGTTTCAATACACTGGTGAATTGTTGAGTGAGTTCATTGGCTGCATAAGTGTCATTTTAAAAGTAGATTTGAATCTATTTGAGGGAATAGTTTGAAACAAAAAAAAGTAAGGACTGCTGTATACATAAACAGTTATAATCTAATTTTAAATAATGAATCTATGTTTTGTGTTGAATATCAGATTGCTGCATCTCAGATTGAGTGCACTGTTGCATACTAAAATACTGTTCAATGTACTGTATGTACTTATAGATTTATATGCATTAAAAAGTTCTAAGTGTATCTTTCTAATCCAAAACTGCAGCCACTTTACAACCAACCATCAGACACAAAGGTCTATCATGAAAACATCAAAACGTGAGTGCTTTAATATCTTGTCCTTGGGCCATTTAGGGGATCTAAACTTAAACATTCACTCACATTTTTCATCCTTGTGTTTTCCAAGTAGGATGTGTGAGCTTTAACCACAGTTAAGAGCTTCCAGTCCCTGTAACTGATTTCTTTGCTGTAAAACAATTCTGCAGGACGTGCATTATATGTACTGAAGGCAGAGGGAAACCCTAACTTTTCTTCTTCATTTAAAGACAAAAATAAATCAGAAAAGTTGGCTTTAACTTTTTTAAGTCCTTTAAAAACTTCTCTTAAAAAAAGTATTCTTGCTCCACTCCACCAAATAGATTTGTTCCAAAGTACTTATTTCTTGAATAATTTATTGTGAAACTCTTAACTTTAGGGCTGAATTGCAAATACTTTTCTCCCCCTAAAAGCATAATAGCTTCAAGCAAATTTACTCATTTTAGCATATTATCTCTCTTGAGGCAAAGGAGAGTAGCTGGCTTGAAATTGGAATCTTTTGTGTCTCAATTGCTTATTCCAGCCATCTTCAAGAATGTCCTCTCTGAAAAAATACAGTATTAAGTGATTTAGATAACTGGACTTCATTGGAAATTTGCCGTGTTTTCTACCCCTGAAAATCCTATTCATAATAATGAGCTGGCATCTAAAATTGATATGGCTTTTGTTGAGGAGTTTTGAAGTGCTTGATCCTTAAGTAGTTCACTTTTTCCCCCCCCTAAATGTGTTTTCCAGAAACCAGGTGATGAGGAAAAAGCTGATATTATTCTTTAAAAGAAGAAACCATGCGAGAAAACAGCGGGTAAGGCCACCATTCCAGCAGCCTGCCCGGCTCCCATGGGCTGATCACTGGGTGTGCCTGGCTTAGTTCAAGGTTTACTTTTGGAATTTAACAGGAGCAGAAGATCTGTCAACGTTATGATCAGCTGATGGAGGCGTGGGAGAAAAAAGTGGACAGGATAGAAAATAACCCCCGCAGGAAAGCCAAGGAGAGCAAAACACGGGAGTACTATGAGAAACAGTTCCCAGAAATCCGGAAGCAAAGGGAACAGCAAGAACGATTCCAAAGGTATTGTCATGGATTTGAAATATTCCTGCAAAATAGCCCCTTGGGGTCTAAGTTTTAGAATTATTTATAATAATATTGTTTCAGTTTAAGTTTTGTGCTCATCGCTGTGTTCCTTAAAATGAAATATTAGTGTATCGTTCAGGATAAAGTCAAATGTTCCTGGATTTGCTCCCTGTGTTTTGTAGCATTGAGTTCAAGTTTCCCCTCACATCCTAAGGATCTTCATGGCTTTATCTACCCCCTGTTCTACATCTTCCCTTCCCTGTCCCTCCCCAGCAGTGGCAGCCCCATCAGTTGGTGTCCTCCTGGGCTGCCAGAGTGACGTCCACATTGCTCCTTTCCTACTTCCCTTTTTAGATCTTTAAAGGTTTTTAGAAACCCCATATTTTCCAAAGGAAACCCAGGACAAGGGCCAATTAGCAAAGGCTAGTTAGGTAGTGGGGCTCAAAAAGAGGTTTTTGGAGTTGGAATGAAGATAGTTGGAGCATCAGCTTCACATGAGCCTCTTCATTTCGGGCAGACACCCTAATTTATACTTTATATTTTTCTGTCACTGGGTGTCTGTGTTACTCCTGTGCTTCATGATCCCTATATTCATTAGCCTACACACTCAAAACCCATTTGTCTTCTAAATTAACAGTTTGACTGATCTTTTGTTGTACTTGCAAGGTAATTTTATGCCAGACATTTTTGCATTTTGAAATATGCAAGCTATGACAATTAAATCCTTATTACTTAATTTTAATCTATCAGACGTTTGTTAGATGGGAACTGTGCAAGGAATCTAAAAAGGAATGAAGTGCAATTCATTTGAGAGTTCACTCTATCTGCAGTTCTGTAGGCAGGGCTTTAAATCAGAATTAGGTCAAGTTTGATTCAGTTGTGTTGAAATCTGTTTATCTAATATTTGAAATCATTTTAATACACCTTGGAGACTTCAAGCCCCATGAAGATCTAATCTCATCTCTTGTAACCATCTGCCTACAATTCTTTATTTCATAAAACACGGGGAAAACACAGAGTTTGCAATATATTGTGAAGGCTGCAAGATTTGAGGAATTCAGAAAAGAAAGAAGGAAACTGTTAGAGTGGGAACAGCATCCTATGCACCAGAAGCTTTCACTTTAAGAATATTGTCGTGTCTTTGTAATTGCAAACTCTTTGCATTATATTTCTGTTCTCTAATGTAATGGCATCTTTGTCTATGGTCATGTAAATACTGAGGGGTTTTTTTGTCAGATTTTGTGCAAATGGATTAATTCCATAAAATCTTTGAACAAGTGCAGATATTTTGTCTCTCCAGTTAGCAATGATTTTTTCATCTCTGAAATGCTTTTTGATCCACATGCTATGATATATTATTATGATGTTCCTTCAGTGTAAAAATCACAAGCTGAAAAGTTCTTCCAAATTACAGCTCTTCCCGTTAATTCAAAATTTTCCTTTGTTGTAAGGAGTCTCAGTGCTGTATCAGTAACTTGACCAAACTGATGAAAGGCAACTTAAGTGTGATTTCTTTTAAAAAATAAAAGATAAGCTCCTTCACAGTGTATGAGTTGTACTAATTAAGGTGATTTCTGTGCCACCGATGAATGTTTCTCATACTCAGCAGAAGAGCATTAATTTATCTAAAACACCTACTTGCAGTGGAATTGGTGGCAACACCTTTTTTTTGTGTTGACTCAAGCATGTCCTTCCTGCTGAGCTTTGCAAATTCACCTGTAAAACCGAGCAGTTGTTTGAAATGGCAGGACATGACAGAGTTTGTACTCTGAGACTCCGTAGGAAAGAACAGTCCTGACTGATTGAAGAGGGTGGTAGCAGTATGTTAAGGAATTTTAAAGGCTGTCATGGTGTATAAAATCTGCAGATAGAGCTGATATCCACTTTATCCTTACTCCTGCTGTTTTGCCCTCATTCCAGAGTTGGCCAAAGAGGGGCTGGCCTTTCAGCAACTATTGCTAGAAGTGAACACGAGATTTCGGAAATCATTGATGGGCTCTCGGAGCAGGAGGTGAGGCTGTTGTCTGTACTTTGCTATAGAAGCACAGCCAATAAATATCCTTTTATTGGCAGTGAAAGATTTCTTGCAGAGGGTTTGTTTTTTTGATAAGAGAAACCTCTTGGGGACGGTTTGAGAGAATCTGTGTGAAGTTTGGCTTGAAACAGGTCTTAGAAACACTTTTCATTTGAGGCCTTTGCTTTCTAATTGTATCTGCCCTAGATTTTTCTCATTGCAGGCTTGCTGCAACCTAGTTTTTTTACAGCTGTAACAAACATGTGAAAACCCTTCCTTTCTAAAACCCTGCACCATTTCAGTTTTTCATCATTTGTGACACTGTTCCCCGTAGCTGTGACGGTGTGAACGTTCAGCCCTGTACAGAAAGAAAGTTTCAAACTGACTGTGAATGTGTCCTGTGAGGGAGCTGGAAGAGCTGTGTAATTCAAGAACTGCAAACATTAGCAGCAACTTGTTGTGTTCTTTACTTTTTCTTTTATTCTTTGCCTGTAGAATAATGAGAAGCAAATGCGTCAGCTCTCGGTCATCCCTCCCATGATGTTCGACGCAGAACAAAGACGAGTGAAGTTTATTAATATGAATGGTCTGATGGAGGATCCCATGAAAGTTTATAAAGACAGGCAGTTCATGAATGTCTGGACCGACCACGAGAAAGAGATTTTTAAGGAAAAGTAATGGCTTTTCTTATCTTTCATTTTTATTGTGTTGCAAATGACAGTTAAACGCTGAACCCCCCAGTAAATATCAACTAATTCAGGAATGCTGAGGCTTTTGTGCAGTAATATTGATAATATTTGATAATGTTCTTAGCTGGACGTAAGAAATACTGCAAAAATTTTAGGTTATTTTTCAGCAGAGTAGGCTCACATGCATTTAATCCTTAAAAACAAAATTCTCTCAAAAGTCCTTTAGTTCTGTGGAAAGATTAAAATGAGAAGAATAGGTCCATGATCTCATTACATCAGCTAATGGGTAATTTTAAGTGCTTAGTTCTAAATCTGCACAGTTTGAGAAGTGGGCTTTTTAGGCTAATTTCAGTTGTGCAAATGAAAGGCTTGTGATGGAACAGATTGTTTGGAAGACTGCTTTTCTTATTTGATCATGGATTATGTTGTTAAACTGAAATAATTTCTGATTTGTAAAAGGTTTGTCCAGCATCCCAAGAACTTTGGTCTAATTGCTTCCTACCTGGAACGAAAGGTAAGACACTTCTGAATATAAGTAGAGCCTAGGGTGGGATCCCCAGTGTTCCAAATGGAAGTCATTCACCCCAGCATCATTTTCTCTTCCTGGAAAAAAAGCATTAAGTCCAAAAAAAGTTACTGCTTTGACAGCATTTTATAACACTTGATCAGTAACATAATCAGCGTATGCAAACATTGAACAGTTGGTGAAATGCCACTATTGGCAAGGATAAAGGAAAATGGCCCTTGGTGTAGTGTGGGTGTTTTCTGGTTGAAGCAGGTCAGCTTTACCTCTTTCCCTGCTTGGGTGGGACACCAGAGCCTCTGCTGAGCTGCTGTGCTGACCCAAGGAAACCTTCCCACCACCTTGCCCAGTCTGGGGGGGTTCTGCTGCTGGCCCTGTTAGTCTTTGGAACTAACTTTGATCTTCAGGGCTTGATTTTGCAGAATTCTTGTAAGAAGTAATGGAGAATTAGGATTTGTTAAGACTTACAGCAGAATCTTGAATACCTACAGCTTCTGTGGCAAATAGAAGCTTTTAAACTTGCAGATTATCTAGTATAGATTAAATCATGCAGGCAGAAGTAGCTGAGGGATGTTGTAAATACACGAGGCTGGTGTTTAACACTGTAATTTTATGCACAGTTATGTTGTTATCTTTGTGTCTGAATTCACTTCCCTGCTGAGAAATCAAATCTAATAGTTTTATCTTAGTCTAGGAGCTGAATATTGTAAGTGTTCTGAGAAATTAAAAACTAAAAACTTCCTTTTTTTTTCTGCTTTTTTTGCTTCAGAATGTTCCTGACTGTGTATTATATTATTATTTGACCAAGAAAAATGAAAATTATAAAGCCCTTGTGCGAAGGAATTACGGGAAACGCAGAGGAAGAAACCAGGTATCTTGAATTTATTTATCACTTGGGTATTGCTATTTTATTGTTTCATATTTACAACTGTTTCACTATCTGATATAGCAATATATTATATACATGGGGGGGGAATCTTTATTTTTCCTTTACTGCATTCTTGCCCTTTTAAAATATAAGCAATCCTGACTTCAGGGGTGATCTTGGTTAGTTTGGTTTTAATTCTGTGAAGTGTCTTCTTCCTTTGCTCATTTGTTGCTTGTTTTGTTACGATCATTCATTTTCTTTGAGGACTCTGCCATAGACACTGAAGTTCAATCCATCATTAAATCCTATGTTGGAGCCAACAGAAATTAGGTTTAGCATGTGACTTGCAGTGGAAAATATATAATCACTTCATAATGTCAGTGTTTGTCAAAAGGCAGAAATTAATAGTGATCTTTATTTGGTGGTCAGGCTCAAAGTCAAGCTGGAACTTCACAGGGAGAAGAAAGAGCCCAATTTAATGCATGCAAGTGCAAAATTCTGCTGATTCAGGAAGTATTCGTTTGGAAGTCTTTGGAGAGGAAAAGAGCAGCTTATGATGTACCAAAAGCATATAAATACATGTGCTGGGCTAGCAGGGTTAATGTGGATATTGGAAAACACACAAAAAAAGAGACTTTGGGACTGCACAGACCTGCACTGCAGAACAGCAAATGCAGGAAATGTTACACCCCAGGGTATGTGAATCCTCTTTGCAGATAGTGGAAGTTTTCTGAGAGTCCCAGTAAATGCATTTTTTTACATAAAATAGCTGCAAACAGCTTCAACTGATAAGTTGATTCTGTTCAGTAGAAACAGCCCCCTGGGTTGTGCTTCTGTGGTGCTGTTGCACATGAACCTTCTGGATTCTGGGCTGGTGTTCTACAAGAAGAGTCATCTCTTCAGGGGAGACTGACTTGTCTGTACTCACATATTATGGATTGCTTGGGATAAGGTCACTGTCAGTGTGCACAGGATTTAGTTGGGAGTTTCTGCTCTGGCTAATTTGAACTGCTGTGATGGGAGGAATTACTGGAAATAACCTGGATTTTGCCAGGACTTCTGTTAAGTTTTCTAGCTCATGATAAAGGGAAGCTCAAGGTGCTCTGCCTGACTTTGTGAATAGTGATTTATATGTGAGTAACAAAATACATGAGCTGGAACACTGAAGGTTCCTTCAGCTCAAATTACCTGCTCTCTGAATTTTAGCAGAGTTGTGCTTCTTAATTGCTGGCTGTTGATGCACCTTAAGTACCACTAAACTTTGGGCAACTTCAACAGGCTTAATTGTGCTCTTCTAAGGGTGCAGGAGAGTGCCAGGCTTTTAGCTCTGAAGAGGGTTGGGGGATACTTGCTAACTCAAGGAAATCCCTCAGTGCTCTGAATGGGAAATTGAATTGGAATTCAGCAGTATTGTAGTTGGCATGTTTAGTAACACTGCCTGAAAAATTGTATTTCTTAATGTTATTAATGATTAGTTAGCAACATCTATAACAGCTAGTAAAAAAGCACTTGAACTGCCTGGCTTGGCTGAACTTTTATCTTACAGCTGCAGAATGCAGCTCGCCCCCTTCCCCCTCCCGTGCCCCAGCTTTGTTTGAAGCTGATATTTTTCATATCTCTCAGTAGCAACTTGAAACTTTCTTGCTGATTGGCAAATTCAAGTCGTGTAAGATTTATGAGGTGCTCCAGGATGGGCTTGTGCCAATAACAGGAGCTTCAGCTTAAACTCTTAAGAGTTCATGTATTTTTGTAAATTAGCGAGTGGAATATTGGAGTGGAGAAGAGATTAATCCCAGTAATGATGGTGAAATCCTTCAGAGAGTGTAGTGAATACAACTTGACTCGGGTTTCAGGCTGGGGGCTTTCACTTGAGAGAAGCTGAATGCTGGACTAAGGGTGTGAAGAGATGTAAAGCTAATTGAATTCTGGTGCATTTTTGTCCTCAAATAGGTCTAGAAAATACTTTTTATAAAATGCTGCCTAAACTGTTCTAGAATGTCACAGAATTGACTGAACAAGCATGTCTTAACCCCACATTTGTCAAATGAAGAGCAAGTTTTTAACATAGAATTGAGAGAAAGTTGTGGCTATGTGATGGTTTCGCTTCCCCATCCCTGGAAGTGCTCAAGGCCAGGTTGGACAGGGCTTGAAGCAACCTGGTCTAGTGGAAGGTGTCCCTATGCATGGCAAGGAGTTGGAATTAGATGATCCTCAGGGTGCCTTCAAACCCAAACCAACCCGTGATTCTGTGATTGTAGAGAATTCCTTAAATAACTCATTGGAATGAGATTTCCTTGAGTAGAATTTTGCATTAGCTTTGGTAGGCCAGCAGTGGCGGGAGCAGGCTGTGTTTGGGTGGCAGAGCAGCAGGGTGTGTGTGAGGCTCAGCCTGTCCCCAGCAGCAGGTGATGCAGGGCGCTGATGTGACCAGGCAGAAATTCGCCGTATGTGCGCCACGGCCAATCCGGCCCGGCGGGGATCACCTCCGGTGACTCCGGGCAGATTAGGAGGGTGTATGTGAGAGGGGCAGCACTGCTGGAGGCGGCTTAAGTGGCGGGATGACAGCGTTTCCTGGAATAAACACGTTGCTGGGTCAGGCGGCCCGCGCTGAGCAGCGGTGTGATGTCGCTGCTGGGGTGGGTTTTGTCCCCGTGCCCCGAGTTCAAGCCCGTCCCCTTGGGTGGCCAGTGGAAGTCTGACCAGCAGATGAATGTGCAGGTACGTCGCTGAGCGAGGCCTCCACTGCTTGAAGGTTTGTGTTCAACCTGCACTTGACCTGTTGATTCTGCATGTTCAATAAATTCAACGTGAAACAGAGAGCCAAGTTATTTTTAAGTGGGACGTTAAGTCAGCCAGGCAAGAGCAGGATTTGCAACAACTGTTTTGTAAATGGGTCGAATGTAAAGTACATATTTTATTTTTAATTTTTTTAAAATTAAAATACGTATTTTATTTTTTAAATTTTAAAAATTTTCTTCTGAAAATGCAGGTTTTTAACTCCCTGCTTTCCAGACCAATCTATCCAGCACAATGGGAATAATTTGTATTAGCCTGTCTCTGACATCTTGCTTGAAGGAAATTTTTGCATTATCAAGTAATGCCAACATCCTAAATGCTATTAACTTGCAGCAAGATGATAGTGGTTAGTGTTTGGGGTTTCTGCTCCAGTTCACGTTATTAAAATGTCAAAAACTAGTCAGTTTTGTGACTATTTCCAGCCTCAGTTTGGTCAGGGAAACAGTGACACCTGCTGCTGCACTCATTGGAAGGTTGGTTCCTCTGTGAAAATGAAAAGCCTGTTTGGAAGAATTTTTCAGTGGATTGTAAATTCTGAGTTAATGAAGTTCTAGAACAGCCATCTTGTAGTTCTGTCCTTTTCCTTCCATGAATTACCACGTGTACTCTGGGTATCTGATATAAGCACAGTGCTTGCTGTGCTTGCAAAACTGTCATCTCAATAGAGGCGTTTTTGTTTGGTTTTTTAATAATTCTGGGCTGTAACTTTCTTTGAGTTGGTCATAATTTTCGTGCTACAAGATCTTCTGCTCCCAAGTTGTAAGAGCTCATGTTTCACTGTTCTAAAATGCACGAAGTTAAAAATAAGATTCGAGAGGAGTGACACTGTTAACTACATTGTCAGACCTCCCTGAGCACTCTTGAAATGTAGCTGTTCATTTTTAGTGTGGCACAACAGCCAGTGTGTTCCCTGTACACCAGCACCTGCAGGCTGCAGAAGCAGCCTGTGCTTCCAGAGAATTTATAACAAAATATCGTATCTGAGAGGGGCAGAAAACACATAAGGGAAAATAAGTGGAAAGGATATATAGTTAATATATAGAAACTGGACATTCTGTGGCAGAGGGGACTTCTGAAGTCTGGGAGACCATGCCTTGTGTTTGCTCTTTTTGAGGGTGCAGAGGGGTTTGATGGGTTTTGGCAGAGATATTTACTGTTACACTGACCACTATGCAGTGACTGTAACCAAGTTATCAAGTGGGAGGTGAGGTGGCATCAGGGTTTGTGTGGCTCTGAGTCCAAGTTGCTGCACCTTTGTGTGATCAAGTTATCACCTAAATCCCATTTCGTTTCAGCAACAGATTGCTCGTCCTTCTCAAGAAGAAAAAGTAGAAGAAAAGGTAGAAGAGGAAAAATCAGACAAATCAGAGAAAAAAGAGGAGGAAAAGAAAGATGAGGAGGAGAAGGATGAGAAGGAGGAATCTAAGTAAGTGTATCTGTACTGAAATGCATTAATTCCCCCTAGGCTGCAGTTTTTTGCCAAGATCAGAACAGGATTGGCATTAGCCTGACAGTGAAATCTGGACTGAAAACTATTTCTGTTTAGGTTGGGTTTTGTGCATTAAACAGTATTTTTTTTGGACATACCCATTTCTCTGCCTTGCTGACCTAATCAGACTGGTAGAAAAAGCAATGGGCTTATTTTTTTGGTGCATGTAATAATCTTCATATCTAGTTGGTTTGGGCTTTTTTGATATGTTGTATCACAGTGTTCATATTTTCTTTAAAGTTGATAATATCACATATCTGTTACTCTCTAGCAAGTCAAAGCTGTGGGCAGTAAGTGAATTCTCTTTCACTAAAGGCATCTTTTGGGTTCGTGGAGTTTTGCTCAGGGTGTTTTGGGATGTTTTGTACATTGATATCAGGAATATCAGCCCACAACGGCTCTCTGAATGTGACTGAATCATTATTTGAACTCCTCACAGAGAGAATACCAAAGAAAAGGACAAAACTGAAGTGGCACCAGAGGAAACTGAGGAAAGGGAGCAGGCAGCTCCTCGGGGCCGAAAAACCGCCAACAGCCAAGGTCGGCGTAAGGGCAGAATCACCAGATCGATGACAAATGAAGCTGCACAAGCAAATGCTGCTGCAGCTGCAGCCACTGAAGAACCACCTCCGCCTCTCCCACCCCCACCAGAACCTTGTGAGTAGCATTTTCGGGACACGGGGCCCCATCTGCTCGTCAGGCTCTTCGCTGGCACACGGGGCTGTTTGCCGGGCGTGCAGTGCGCTCCTCTCTTGCTGTTCAGTATGACATCTTTATTCTTAGCCCTGCTTATAATTTTGTGACTGTGCAGAACTGTTGAACTTCACGAGTGTGACTTCATGAATAGTGTATGTGTGATCAGATGACTGGTAGAACCGTGTGAGGGGGAGAGAAGGCAGTTGAGCCTTTCTGTGATAACCACCTTTTCTGTCTGTGCAGGTTCATGACGGGTCTGTAGAGCTCCAGGTGCCTGTGGCACAGATTGACTTACAGGCTGTAGCTCACAGAGAATATTGTTAAATAAGTAGGTCTGATATTTGAGCACTTCAGGGAGTTTCATAAGCTGAAATAGATCTCAGCAAGTCGTTGTTTTTGCATTGGATGGCAAAAGGCTTTTTTAAAAATAAAACGTTACTTTCTTGGCTCATATGGTTAAAAAACACAATGCAGTCTCTGGCTGTATTTTGGAAAAGGCTGACCTAATTTGTGGTGGTGCAGAAATACCAGAATACTTTGTGGTTGGTAAATAATTATCCAGGATGGCGGGGCAGGTTTTCTTTTTTTCTCGCAGGGCTCTGCTGTGGCAAAGTTTGTTGCTCCTTGTGCTTCAGCTGGGTGGTTACAGGCAGGTGCTGTTCTAGAGCTTGTAACAACTCTTTTGTTTCTCAGATATTGTGAATATCCTAAAGAACAGAAAGTGGGCAAATGAGTTCTTGTATAAGTGTAAACATCAGAGGTTGTGGTGGGCATTCTTGCTCAGTTGATACAGTGGGGTTTTGTCAGCAGCTGGACTGAGGCAATAGGGGGTTTTGCTTTTAGTTTGTTTTATTTTATAACCATTTTTGCAGGGCTTTCTGGAAAATCCAAAATAGCTTCTCAGTGGATCAGATACTTTGTAGTGCCCCACTTTTGCTGTTTGCTAGTGGAAGTTGTTGCAGGGTCTCTGTTCCATGCTGTTTGTAATGGCAGATATTATGGAAAGCAAATGGAGGCTGGAGCAGGTCAGTGGTGTTCAGAAATTTAAACAGGATGATATAAAATGCAGAGGAATGAATGAAAAGCACTTTGCACTGCATCACTGTTAGTTTCCTGCTTGTTTTTACTTACTGTTTATTTATTTTCTTTTATTTTTCTCCATTTGTCCAGTTGGAGACTCAGTGAATACAAGAACAGTAGATTTCTTGACACCCACTCACCAATAAATAACCATTCCAGTCCTTTCTACAGCATTCAGTGAAACAGGATTGAACTAGCTTAGAGCATGTTGGATTGCTGCTTTTGGTAGTTGATGGTAATTACTGACATTTTAAATAAAATTGTAGTGATAAATACATGTAAGCCACTTACTTGACAGACAATTAATCATAGTTTTGTAGACAGAACGGTTCTGAACCGTTTTCTCTGCTGAGGTTGTGGTGGTTCCTCCTATATCTCTAACTTGGTTTAATGGAGATTTACTGCTTCCCTGACAAGAGCAGCTTTCCCAAGTGACTCGAGCAAGCCATAATGTGAATAGATTTGTTGACTATGGGATGCATAATTGGTGCTGTAATAGTGAATCCTGTTCTTTTCTCTGCTTAGTATCTTTGTTTCTCTTTCAGCTTCTACAGAGCCTGTGGAGACCTCCCGCTGGACAGAAGAAGAAATGGAAGTTGCTAAGAAAGGTAAAGCTTGTAAAGCTTTTGACTTCCTTCTGGATACCTGTATTTACAAAATTTCAAGAATTTACTGAATTACTGAATACAATCGCTGTGATTTTTGCCAACACTAGGCTGAATGAACAATTTGAAAATTGCTGGTGATTTTTTTCTAAAAGAAAAAGGAAAAATCAAACATCTTTAACAGACAAAATCATTTTTTGAGACTCATACTGATTCTCTTCATGTGGGCTACTTAGAACTGTCTGATATTGTACTTGGTCCACAGAAGACTTTGGAATAGGTGTGAAGGTGTTTTTCATATGACAATTTTCAAAGTAACAGGTTTGTAAGATACAAAAGAAATTTTTGTAAAATACTTTATTTTAGCAGGAGAGCTGTAATGTAGTTTGTAACTCGACTATTCATTTAGCAGATACTGTTACCTGTGAATTTTATGCACAAAATCAGTATTTTTGCAGAAGTGTCACATGTTGGCAACAGTAAAGAGTTAAACTGAAGGCTTCTTAAGCAGACATTCAGGTTGACACAGCTCTTCTTCACCCCATGAGTCCTTATCAAATACGTTGCCACAGTGTTGTTCTCTTAAGGACAGCAGTTCTTCTTTGTCTTACCTCCCCACAGGCATTGTTGTTCCATGTCTTTGGGTTTGGATGGCTGAGTTATTTATCATGGTAACTATTGGTTCTTACGGGTTTGAACAGGTCTGGTGGAACACGGGCGAAACTGGGCAGCCATTGCCAAAATGGTTGGGACAAAAAGCGAAGCTCAGTGTAAGAACTTCTACTTCAACTATAAAAGGAGACACAACCTGGACAGCCTCCTCCAACAGCACAAACAGAAGGTGAGTGCAGTGGGCATTGAATGCTTTGCAGGGGAAAACTTGTCACCTCTCTGAAGTCTTTCATCACGCTTCCCTAACACTGTTTTGTGGTCGCCACTTGTTTCCTTTTCTACTTGTTTTTGTGTTGTGACATAAATCTCCTAGAAAGGGCAGCTGGTGCTCACTGGCCTGTGATGCTCATCACTTCTTGCTTTAAAATGCAGTAGAAATTTTGCTGTCAGATCAAACAGTCAAGCCTAAAGAGATCTTTGGTGATCTGAAAACCATATTCCTCATCAGTACCTCAGCAGCTATAGGTGTTCAAGTCATTGCTGCAGAACAGTTCCTTGAAACACAGAGCAGGAGAGTTGGTAGAAGTCCAAGAACTGAAAGTTTTGGGGCATCTAAAGTAGAATCCTGTGCATTGGAATCCTCTAAACTGCAGTGTTATCCTGTTCTTGTCTTATTGAAGTGAAGAGCATCAGTGTCTGCTGTGGCAGTTCTGTTGTCCCCAAACATACCACGGGACAGTGATTTCTTCCCAAACGTGCTTTTGATCAGGAGCAGCAAAAGCTGGCCTGAATTTGAGAGAGTGTCCCCCTGTGAATGACTGTGCTGAGTAGAGATTCTCTGTCTTTCATTGCAACCTCAGACTGGTAAATGAGAATGCGTGTAAAGGGCAGTAACACTTGCAAATGTCAGTACGTTGTCAATGCTGTGTCTTGCTCAGTCTTCGCGGAGGCCCCGTGAGGAGCGAGACGTGTCCCAGTGTGAGAGTGTGGCTTCGACTGTGTCAGCTCAGGAGGACGAAGATATTGAGGCATCTAATGAGGAAGAGAACCCAGAAGACAGTGAAGGTAACTTTTCTGTGTGTGCACAGTTACTTTGTGCCAGTTGTATGCTCGGAACACTGGGTTCCAGTTCATGATGTGCTGTTCAAATGCTGCCTTTCAGTTGGATATCAGCAACTGGAACTCACTCAGGGGGTAAAAGCATTTTTAGTATTGAGCAGCCTAAAGATGGTACTCTTTATTGTTTTGAGATGCTTTGATTGTGCTGTCATCTGGAGTGTTGAAACAAGGTGAATCAAATATGTGTAACCTTTGGTAGCTGATACTCTCGGTAAAGCTTCAGACAAGCAAATTCAAGTGGTGGTTTTTTGTTGTGGTTTTTTTATAGGTATTTGTTGGTTACAACTGCTAATAATTATAGGCACTCAACATCAGCCAGTCTTGGCTGATCTTTTGTAGAGCAATAGGCAGTAGAATTCATAAACAAGGAATGAGAGAATATGACTAAGTGTTGGGGATTTGGGTTTTCAGTTGTCAGTATTTTTTAGTTGCAGTGGGTGTGAGTGTAACTCAGCAAATTGTCCATTTCTTTAAGAAGTCAAAATAAATTGTTTTGTAGATGGGTAGGTTAAAATTGATGGATCCAGTTTGTTACATCTCATTAACACCGGACTTCTGTGCCAAAACTTTCTTTTCCCAGGTGCTGAAAATAGTTCTGATACAGAAAGTGCTCCATCTCCAACTCCAGCAGAACCTGCTAAGCCAAGTGAAGAAGCTCCATCTGAAGTTGCTGCTCCAAAGGCAACCACTGAGGCCCCAGCAGAGCAAGAAGCTGCCGTTAAACCTGCAGCCAGCACATCTCCCTCCTTAACACCCCAAAGCGTATCAACAGCTGAAACTCAGAACCCTGAGCCACAGGTTAAGGAAGAAATAAACAATGAGGCAGAAGAGCCCATGGAGGTTGACAGTAGAAGCCACCCAGCTGAAGCCAAGCCTGTGATAACTCTTCCTGTTCATACCAAAGTAGAACCTGTAGAGACTGAAATGAGGCTACCAGAGAACGTTCAAGTGAAAATAGAGAGTGATACCAAAGAGAGAGAGGTGGAGAAACCCAAGGAGAAGTCAGAACCAGAGGAGATGGATTATAGTCTATCACAACAAGTTAACACAGCAAGGCAAGAATCCCATTCAGACAATGATTCCAGTGCCACCTGTAGTGCTGATGAGGAGGTGGATGGAGAACCTGACAGACAGGGGTGAGTTCAACTGTTTAGTGTTCAAATACTGACGTCTTTGAGAAATTGTTTTAGAAGTGGTTTTACTTGATAATGATCCAAAAACTGTCATCAGTAGAGACAGGGAAAGAATTTCTAAGTGGTCTTTGCTGGAAGTGCAGCAGAGGGAAATATTGATTTAAAATTGTAATGAAAAGCTGAAAGAAGGGTCTGCTAAGGCAGGTAAGGCAAAATTCTGTGGTGACAGAGTTTTGGAACCACTTATCTTTTGGGAATGGCTGACACCACTAAGGATATTTGAAGTCTTTTCAGTGTTCTGGTGGTGCAGTTCCTGTGTAACCCCAGTGCAGCTTTGGAGCCAATGCCCCCTCCCTCTCACTGGTCTTAATATACACCCAGTACCAGGGAGAGATGTTAAATGTCAAAAGTATCCAGTGTCATGTAGTGCATGTGGTCTTTGGAAGAGTGCAGGTTTTCTGCACTCTCTTGCCTCTTCAGAAATCATCCTTCCACAAATGTCTCAGCCCCCCATGTGAAATTATTCTGTTGTAGAGTGCTGTAGACTGCTTTATTTTCTGTGGACTAAATATATCCAGTGCTCCCTAGCCATGGTGTTTTTCCAAGGCATTCTTTATAAAAAAGGCTGCATTGTTGTAGTACTGCATACATAAACTTCTGATTAGGGAGGTTCTAACACTTATTTTGGTATTTCTATGTATTATGAAAATACAGCAACATCTATTGCCTGTTCTACCAGATGTGCTGTGGGACAAAACACAACAATCTGATTTTTCGGTTATTTATCCAGCATGTTAAATATGTTGGTTTTTTGAAGTTGAGAGTTTTGCCTGAAATTTTTTTAATATGTTTAATGTTGATTCTTTTGATGATATTTTTCCCTTCTATCCCTCTCTCCAGTATCTTCAGCAGAGAGTCAAAGCCCTCACTGTTAAATCCCACTGGGTCAATACTGGTATCATCCACAATAAAACAAGGGCAGATGGACCTGCAACAGCTTCACCACCGAGCTGCCGTCATCCCACCGATGGTATGGGAGTGTTTGTTGTCCCTAAAACTGAAGCAAAGAAACCCAAACAAACATGAAACAAACTAGGAGATATATCATTTGCTTTATTATCATAATTTTGAGGGTAAAGTAGGTTAAGCACAACCGAATATGAAACGAATAGCTTAAAACCAGGGGTGGGCTGTTTGAAACGCTCAGACTGCGGCTGCTGCAGGGGGGGATTGAGCTGCACGGTTGCTCCTGGAAGTCCTGTGCTGATGGCCCTGATGTTAACACCTTCCCACCCCTGCAGGTGTCCTGCAGCCCCTGCTCTGTCCCCGTTGGCACCCCGGTGAGCGGGTACGCGCTGTACCAGCGGCACATCAAAGCCATGCACGAGTCGGCGCTGCTGGAGGAGCAGCGCCAGCGCCAGGAGCAGCTGGACATGGAATATCGGAGCGCTGTGAGCCCTTGTGGCCCTTCCAAGAGCCCCAGTGTTGAGTGGGAAGGTGGGTGTTCTCACACCTGTCCTGGCAGAACCCTGTGTTTTATGGACATGTGTTAGCTGGTGCCTCATAGGAGAGTGAAAGTTCAGTGTGCTGCTAATTAATTATCCCTTTCTGGTGGCACTTGGTTGAAGGAACCTGTACAATGTCACAGGGAAATAAACTGAGTAAGATTCATGTGCTGAATGTTACAGTGTCAGAGATATCACAGTTGCATAATCCTGCATTTTTAGATTTTATTTTCTCACGTGTTGTTGCCCACACAACATTATGAACTTAAACCGTTGTGCTCTTTGAAACTCAAATATTCCAGATTTAAATGCATAACAAGTTTAAATTATGTTATGAAAACGTTTCACCTTAATTACTTCTACCAAAGTAAAATGAAAGAAAGATAACCCCTTTTTTTTTTTTTTTTTTTTTTTACCTGTTAAACTAGTGAGAAGGGAGCTTGTAGATTCGTGGAGAGGAGGGTAAGATTGTGGGTTTTGGAAGGTGTTTCTTTAGGTGGAAAGTCTGGAGTTGCACAGAAGTACCATTTACTGAGTGAATAACTCTTGGCATTGGCAGGAGGGTGTTATGAAGTGTGGGAAAGTTCTGGGAAGCAGTTGAATTGGCTTATGGCAACCTACACAGGGCTTTGCCATGATTAAAATAGTCAAGATCCTTTAGAAGGCTGTTACGGGGTGATTAGTGCCACCTTTCTTTGACTGTGGAGGTTAAAGATATAACTTTACAGCTGCAGCAGACTTGTTCTGGCTCATTATTTTGAATTCTTCAATTGTCCGTTGCCAAATAGAAGAAATTTCTGTAGTTCTGGTACAGGATTTTGAATTTTCTACATTCGATTCAAATGGTTTTTTTCCCTTTATGGGCAATATTGGTATTTGACATTTAATTCCAAATTTCTATGGGCAAGCAAAGAAGGGAGGAGTTCTGTCTGGTGGGACTGGCATATGAGTCTGGCTTAACTTGCATGTAAACCTGGCTGATACACAGGATTTGGAAAGGAATCTTCCTCAAATGAAATCTTTTTCAATAGCAGAGCTCTCATTTACTGTTTTTCACATAGAAAGTATGAGAAAGCTTTTCAAAGCTGTGCATAAAGAAGTATAGACAGAAGAACACATTAAATTAACTTTAATACTCCTTTTTAATTGAAACCTTTGTGCCTGATGAGTGTGTCTGGCACTGGAGCAAGCCCTCTGTTAAAACTGCTGTAAATTTGACCTTTTGACTCCCAGTTTCTAACACAGGGTTCTTCTTTCGTATAACTTCAACCTTCACAGGAAAACCAGTGGCCTACATGCCTTATGCTGAGGTCAAGAGAATAGAGCAGGAAGCACAAGTACAAAATACAGCCACGAGGTCAGCGTCACCCTACAGGTTGTCTCCAAGAGAAGTCAACAAAGCCTCTCCCCAGCCTGAGGTGAACACAGCCCGTTACAGCGTCCCACCAGGTAAAGGTTGCCACAGAGCAGAGCTTTCCTTTGGAAGCTGGACTTGATGTAGGATCAACTTACTCTTTAAACTCTTTGTGAATCAACACAAAATACTTTCTGTGCTTGTAAAGAGGTGCTCAGTTTTTTTCTAAATCCAAGGAGGTGTTTTTGTTCTTTATTGCTGCATGATCTGAAAAGTGTTAGAACAGCATAGGGCAGAGTCATCAAGAGTTTTTTAATACAAGTGCTGTCATATTCCTGGGTGGCCTTTCTTACGAAGTTGAGGAAAAGGGAAAGCTTTTGATATCCTTGGCATTAGTGTCCTACTGTAATTGCTCTATATTATAGTCTGAATTTTTTGTAAAACAGTGAAATAACTGACAAATCCCAATTCTGAAACTTGGATTATTGCTCTTCCCTTCAGAGTATAATGTCATGACCAAATGAGAGAAGCTGAGATTATACTCGACTCAGGTGCCTTCCATTTAGAGAATAAGAACTTTCTTTAAAAATGGAAAAACAACAGAAAACTTGGACACAGTGGATTTCAGGGCTGTAAATACAGCTTTTGGGTATTGTGAGGCAATTCCCCATAGAAACTGTCAGATGAACTGTGCTGTTTCTGTATAAATATGCTGTAATATTTAATGTACACTTTTCCCCCCAAGTTCTGCAGCCAGCACCTCACCAGGTGATAACCAACATACCTGAAGGAGTCCGCCTACCCACAACCAGACCCACCAGACCTCCACCACCCCTCATTCCATCCTCCAAAACAAGTGTGCCATCAGAAAAACCTTCTTTCATCATGGGAGGCTCAATCTCACAAGTAAGAGAATTATGATTTGAAGATCTGTCTCATATCAATTTTTTTTGCCCTTTCTCCAGCCTTTAACTTCTTGTACTGAGTTATGGATTCACAGCATTAACCCTTAAGACCTACCTATACCTTCTACTATTAAAAGTACAGGAATTAGAGGTGCCTTAGAAAATAGAACATGTTGCAGTCATTTATATTTAGGGGCATGGCTGGGGATGTCCAGTTTAGGTGACCAGTGACACAGCACTGCTGGTGCTCTGTGCTTTGAGACTTTGCAGGGGGTTGCTGTAACATTGCAAGACAGGATTATAGTAGTCTTCTCTAAACAGAGATGTGAACCCTCATTCCAGAAACAAGAATTAACATACATTTGTTGTTCCAGGGAACACCTGGCACTTACTTAACGTCCCACAGTCAAGCTTCCTACGCCCAAGAAACTGCCAAGCCATCAGTGGGTTCTATATCTCTTGGGCTGCCAAGGCAGCAGGAGTCAGCCAAATCTGGTAAGAAAAGCTGACATGTGTTTTATGTAGACTGTTTAATGACTCATAATTAAAGAAAAATAAAAACCAAAATCTTTTTCTCTTTATTCTCCTGAACAGCTTCTCTGCCCTATATCAAACAAGAAGAATTCTCTCCCAGAAGCCAGAATTCGCAACCTGAGGGGCTCCTGGTCCGGGCACAGCATGAAAGTGTGGTGCGAGGTAAAGAAAGTCACACAGATCAGGAAACTCTGTCAGAGCCTGAGAGAACCCAGAGAGTTAACTTCTAGAGCTCAAACTGCTGAAGTGTTATTTTAAAGTATTCTATAAGTATCATAAAATTATAGGATTAGTCTGTTCCCAGTTTTCCAAGGCCATGTATTTGGAGCTGGCTCCTCCTCTCTGCACGGTTCGCTTAAAAATATTGGATTCAAGACACACCAGTTTCAAGACTAAGCTGTTCACTAGAGCATATGCAGAATAATACATGTGAAATATCCAAATACATAAAAAAACAGAAACTAAATAGCATTAATTAATCCTGTAAAATTACCTGAATTAATACTGTAAAGGGCAATGTTAAAAGAGGAAATAGCCTATCTGCCTTAAATGCATGTTCTTAAACTGAAACTTCCCCTGTATTTTAGTGTAAACTAACAGTTCTCACCAGAGTTTTTAATTATCTTATTATTTCAAATCAGGTACCACAACGATTCAGGAGGGAAGTATAACGAGAGGAACTCCAACCAATAAAGTTTCTGTTGAGACCATTCCTTCTTTGAGAGGCTCCATAACTCAGGTATTTTTCCCTTTGCTGAGAAGGCTGTAGCAAAGCAGCATCTTTAAACGATCACCATGAAGGTGTTTGCATGTCTGAAAAGGTAAATTGGTATCACAGAGTAGGAACTGCCTTGAAAAAGGGACTTTAATACCATCAGATGTTCAAATCCCACTGTTGCTGAAGTCAGCATTACCATGATTTCATCTTCATGTATATGAGTCTTTAAACCTTTTAAATACAAACACCAGAGCCTTTCGTAAATCTGACTGAAGGCTCATTAGCACCTTTCATGAGAACAGCATCACACCTGAGTTCAAATATTAGCATCAACTATAGCCAGTCCTGTGCAGATGCTATTTAAATCCAAAAAGGTAAATTCAAGCCTTTTGTCTCCTCATTTTTTAAATGCTACTGTTTTGGTTGGTTTGGGGTCCTCACTTAGACAGATAATAATACCAGTTCTGCTCTGAGAAGAAGAGGTTTCATTTCGTTGGGCAGAAATAAAACCTCATGGCACCATTAAGTATGTGGTATATGTTATCTACCCCTCAAATGGTATTTATAGGGTGAACGTTCTAGGTTGTGAAATACTTTGGTAATATTGTCCTCCTTATTCTTCTTTCTGTATTTTCTGAGAGGGTAGCAAATTGCCTATAAATAATCTTACTCATATTTAGGTAATAACAGAAGCAGAAGTTTAAGACACACAGCTTGATAGGAGTTGGTTTTATAGATCTAAAATTTTTGTTTGTTTGTTTTGGGGATTTTTTCCCCTTCACTGCTCTCTGTTTTCCTGAATAAACACTGATGTTCTGAGTCTTTGCTGGGTTTGCACACAGGGTACCCCAGCTCTGTCCCAGACTGGCATCGCAGCCGATGCGTTACTGAAGGGAACCATCACCCGCCTGGCCACGGAGGACACCAGCCCAGAGAAGTGCAGAGAGGAGGCTTCAGCCAAAGGCCATGTTATTTATGAAGGCAAAAGTGGGCATATTTTATCTTATGATGGTGAGTATTGGTATGTTGTACCTGACCAAAGTCAAGGCTGCAGCAGGTTCTGCTTTGATAATCCATATCTGAAGTGTTTCACCTTCCAAGTGGGTTGGTGTAAACCTCAGTCACAGGGGTGCTGATTTTGAGAAGTAGTGATCCAGAAATTGTGCCTGTGTTCTGGAGAGTCTTCTGCACTCTGTGTTTAAAATATAGTTAAATTGTTTAATTTCTTTGCCATTTATTTCCAGTTTGTCATGGACTATTTTTATTGTGAAAGGTTAAACAACCAAGTTTAAAATTGTCTGTATTAAAATAAAAATAAATGTAACTTTGAACTTCAATTGAAATACTGATAAATGAGTGAACAAACAAATATATTTTTGACAAGCTATAAAGGATCTTTTTAAGACTGGGATTTAATGTTAGAGTATTGTATTGAAGTTGTGTTATTAAAATATTCATGACCTGTGGTCTCGTTAATGTAATATTCATGTGTCCTTTCTTTTATTGTCCACATTTCCTAACCACACTCTTGTACATTTTGCCAGCTATTAAAAATGTCCGTGAAGGAACAAGGAGTCCAAGAACTGCTCATGAAATTGGTTTGAAGAGAACTTATGATACCATGGAAGGAAACATAAAGCAAGGGATGTCACTGCGGGAGTCTCCGGTGTCTGCGCCGCTGGAAGGTAAAAACAGCTGCTTCCAAGGTGGTTTATCTTCTATCCAAACCTTTTTGCATTGATGTAAGAGTATTTAGATTATCTTACTGAGCAGATAAAAGAGAAGTTAGGTTTAAATCTTACACTGCTAACCAAATCCACGCAGCAACACTGCAATGAAAGTGTGCTGGGAACGGGACTGAAGCAGATAACAGTTTTCCTTTTTGTTTTGCTGGTGTGGTCCAGGTGGCACTTCCTCCTCCCAGCACATCTGACACATAGAACTGACTCTCCACAGTCCCACTGGGTCACAGAGAGCTCAAACTCTGGGTCCCACCAGCACAGCCTCAGTGACACACCCCTTAGTTAAATATTGGCAGAGTCACTTGGTATCACACTGGCCTGACCTCCTGCATTCCTGCACTAAACCTCTTTGACTTGCACAGCTGCCCTACCCTGCTCCAGGGCATCCCTACTACCACTGTGTTTTAATAAACTGTGATCAAACAAAGCCTGCAGAGGTCAAGTCAGGCCATTATATAACTTCTCTGTTTGTTTTGTAAAAATACAAATGCAGGAAAATGTTTCATGCCTCAACCATGGAGTCTCACTCCTTAAGTGCATTTTGTCCCCTCTTTGGGTCGCCTTAAAGGCTATTTTGTGTAAATGTTCATCAGATAGAACAATGTGAATAAGAGGTTTGTAGGCTGTATACAGAAATTGTTTTGGTTTTTTTCTTTTTTGTTCCAATTCCCATCATGAACCCCTTTCTAGGCACGGAAAGTGGGGTATAAGAAAAGTAGTGACTGCTTTTGGAACACAGGTTAAGTTTAATTATAAAAAACACCTCGTGTTTTCTAAATATGTTAAAACTTGCAACCATGCAATAGCACAAATACTTGAAGTGAAAGATTTATTTTTGGGGGGCAGGAGGTGTTTATAACATGTTGCTACAATGCCTGACATACTGAGGCTTGGCCCTCTGGGCACTGCCATGATACAGATACAATCTTTAATGTGTGAGAAGGAGGGGTTTTGTTGGTTTGGAGTGGTTTTTTAACACTTTTTTAATTCTCTAAATGATGTTCATTTTAATTTTAGGTTTAATATGCCGTGCACTGCCTCGGGGGAGCCCACACGCTGAACTAAAGGAGAGAACAGTGTTGTCTGGCTCTATAATGCAAGGTAAGGTCTTGCAAGTTTAGAAGCAAACATTAATTACATCCTCAAAAATCTGTATTTCTGAACCTTCAAACTGTTACTACCAGTGGTAGCTGTGTTAAAGGTCAAAATTATTTTATGAAACACGTTATCAGAGTATAAATCAGCAGCTTTCTGATATGTTGTGTTCAAAACTAGTGTGTAAATACAGCTTTCCATTTCTTTTTTGAAAATAGACCTTTTTAATGTGAATCCTTGGTAGTTGGCACTTTTTCAAATGAACACTAACAGTTCCCTAGACCTCTGAAGATGTATGCCATTTCTTTTATTTCAGCATCTGAAATAACTTGGGGTGCTTTCAGTAATATATTGAATATTTGTTCATTATTATTGTTGTGGTGATGTTTTTAGTCTTGAGGGACTATTGTCATAGACTATAGCAAAAATTCCACTTTTATGACACGTAGTTAGTTACTCTGCTTGTGAAAAAAAGAGACTTAATAGCTGTTAACACCATTAATGTGACCCTTTCTTTCTACAAAAGGCACACCAAGAGCAACAGCTGAAAGTTTTGAAGAAGGTTTGAAGTACCCTAAACAGATAAAGAGAGAGTCACCTCCCATAAGGACGTTTGAAGGAGCCATTACTAAGGGGAAACCATATGATGGGGTCACCACTATAAAAGAAATGGGTCGTTCCATCCATGAAATCCCAAGACAGGACTTGTTAAGCCAAGAGAGTCGCAAGACTCCTGAGATGGTGCAGACGGCCAGGCCAATCATAGAAGGCTCCATATCTCAGGTAAGTCCCAAAAGCACTGGTGGACTCGTGCAGTCACTCACAGACTCAGTGGAGAATCATCTCCGGCCACATGGGGTTTTTTAGCACAAGTGAAACATTGACAGGGTAACTTTACCTGACCTTTTTTCCTCCTCTCTTCAGGGCACACCCATAAAATATGAAAGCGGTTCTGGCCAGTCTGCCATCAAACACAATGTAAAATCTTTAATCACTGGACCAAGCAAGCTCCCCCGTGGAATGCCCCAGCTGGAAATGGTGCCAGAGAACGTGAAGGTGGTGGAGCGAGGGAAGTACGAAGATGTGAAGTCCGGGGACGCCGTCCGCTCCCGTCACACGTCGGTCGTCAGCTCTGGCCCCTCTGTCCTCAGGTCAACTCTTCATGAAACTCCCAAATCACAGCTGAGCCCTGGGATTTATGATGATACAAATGCTCGGAGGACACCTGTGAACTATCAGAGTCCCATGTCCAGGAGTTCACCTATGATGAATAGAGTTAGTGAGGGTATGTTTTGATTTGAAACTACTTTATGAGGTCTGTTCTTCTTTCTTTTATTCTAATGGCTTCTCTCAATTTGGAAGTTGCCTGGAATGAATTTTAAAAAGCAGTTAATTGAAATAAAATGAAAATCTGCCTTATTGTAATGCAGAGGTGGGAAGGCAATTCAATCTCAGTTTTCATTTCGCTATGGATCACTGTGAAAGTGTTACCTACAAGGGTAATGATTTAAGAGCAGAAGCTGTTCCTGAATTTTAGAGGTGTCTACATGATGAACATAATATGGTGAAGTGTACACAATCTTAGTTTTATAAAATAGTTTTTTCACCAGAAATATTTTGTGATATAAAATATTCTCTGTGCTTTATTGTATCAAATTGCAGGGTACTCGAGAATGTTCCTTGGGAGCCAGTGTATACTTACAGCTGAATTTTCAGTGGAAAAATAGGCATTTTATTAATTTGAGTTTTTCATTGCTTTTAGCTGGAATATCTTCTGGGAAGCCAGCAAATCACGAAAGGAAGAACACGCTCACTCCAACCCAGAGGGAGAGTGTGCCAGCAAAATCTCCAGTCCCAGGGGTTGATCCTGTAGTGGCTCACAGTCCTTTTGACCCTCATCACAGAGGAGCAACTCCTGAAGTTTATAGGAGTCACCTCCCTCCTCATTTAGATCCTGCTATGCCATTTCACAGGGCTCTGGATCCTGGTAAGTACATTTGTGTTGGGTTTGGTTTTTTTTTTTTTAGTTTTAGAGGCAATTATCAGTGGCCAGATATCATTTATAAGGTTATAAATATCTATTGTTGTGGTTCGGTGTCTAACCAGGAAACTTAGTAAAATAGTATTGTATAATATAGTAACTTCCTTTCAGAGCTGCCAACTTGCTTCTGTTTTGTTAAAAAGTTCAGACAGTATTTTTAGATAAGTACTTGTGAAATATGTTAAAAGCTCTCAGAAAAGCTATCCAAAGAAGGATATGGAAGAGGTTACAGAATTAAAGAATAGAATTATATAGAATTAGTGTAATTCTATATAATTATATATAGACATTTATTCTGTGTAAATCCTCTGTTCCTGACTATGATTCATTCTCACAGAGGAATTATCAGGTTATCCCTGATGATGTTAAATACAGTAGACTTCCTTTTAAGCTATCCATCAGTCTACTTCTGTGAGGTATTTTAACCTTCTTTAGGTATTTCAGCCCTTTATATCTTCAGAATGTCAGGATTTATGTTTTTATTAAAATCTCTTCTCTGATGCGTCTCTCCAATCTGGATTATTTAGCATTTTCTGTCTGTGCACAAATTCACTAAGCCATCAGTATTAAAATGCTGGTTTAATTTACTTGGCACTGGCTAGACAGCACTTCTCATTGAAGCTTTATAAACACCTGAAAGTTTCATTTGTTAGAGAATCACATGAGATGAGCTCAGTTGGTTAAGACCTGGTGCTATCAATGCCAAGGTCACAGTTCAATCCCCTGTACAGGCCATTCACTTAAGAGTTGGACTCAATCCTTGTGGGTCCCTTCTAACTCAGACTATGCTGTGATCCTGCTTCCTAAATCTTCTCTTCTCCCCTCTGTCACCCCCAGCTGCTGCTGCTTACCTGTTCCAGAGGCAGCTCTCGCCCACCCCGGGCTACCCGAGCCAGTACCAGCTGTACGCGATGGAGAACACGCGGCAGACCATCCTCAACGACTACATCACCTCCCAGCAGATGCAGGTCAACCTTCGGCCTGATGTCACCAGGGGACTGTCTCCCAGAGAGCAAACTTTAGCTCTCCCCTACGCAGGAGCGAGAGGTAGGGCTGTCTTTGACTGTAATGTTCTTTAAAAAGTGTTTGGGGTGTGCTCTGTGGAGGGGGGAATGCACACACGCGAGTGCAGATGTGTAGATGTGTTATGTGTACGACAACTCCTTTGCAAACTGCCTTCTGTGGATGTAAAGGAAAACCATGTCTGTAACCACTATTGTTAAGGGGAAGGATGTAAGACTTAGAGTGTTCAGGATCCAGTGATCAGAAGCATATTTAGCTCATTTTCAGACTTCAGAAAAGAGAATTATATCAAAAGGAGAACTAGAAGAAAACAAAAGCAACCACCTAAAGGTTAATGTTTGTGAAAACTATGCTGATTATTGTATTTTTTGGGTAATACCCAAAATTGCTAAAACATGGCATTATTGAGTAGAGGTGAAGCATATTTTCTTGAAGGGCAATTAAAGGGAGTACTACAAATGCAAATTCTGACTTAGTATGTTACTAAATTGCTGATTGCCAGATCTAAGAGATTATAACCACCTGGAATGTAGTTCTACAATTGCCTTATTATATTTTTTCACTCATATTCATTGCTCACTGTTACCAATGAACTGAACATAAAACCTTGAGTGGCCATTCTTACGTGTGTCATCTCCTAACAGGAATTATTGACCTGAACAATATGGCTCCCACTATCTTAGTGCCTCATCCTGGAGGAACAAGCACCCCACCCATGGAGAGAATCACGTATATCCCTGGAACTCAGCTTACCTTCCCTCCCAGGCCTTACAATCCTGCTTCTCTGTCACCAGGTAAGAGCCCTCCTGGTTTGGTGACTTCTCTAATTGTCTGACACGCTGAGATAACTGACCATCTTTACTCAGCTTTCATTAATGGCCGTGTTTTGATGTTTCCTCAGGCAATGCTTTTTGCATGCACTTCTCACTTGGATAGCAAAGGTGTTTTGGTGATATCCTGTATAGTTACAGTAGGAGTGCTGTCAAATTCAGAATTTGCCTCATTCTGCCGGGTCCTTATATATAGTAATTTGATTATGATTTCATTAATCTCATTGTACATGTGTTGAAGGGTGGAATATAAGCTGTCTAGTTTCTAATAGTATAGAAACTACTTTAGTATAAATACCTATTGAGCCTTCCACTGTTGCTATATGTTAAGCTTTTGTCTTCCTAGATAAGGGATGGTCTTGAGTGGAATGAAAATGTATGTGGGAAATTTTGCTGTAGGTGGATGGCAGAGTGTGTTGGCAAGTGTTAACATCAAATTATGCTTCACTTATGTATCTTTGTTTTGTTACTTCATTTTGCCTTGTGGACCTTCCAGGACACCCCACACACCTGGCAGCTTCTGCAGCTGCAAGTGCTGAAAGGGAACGGGAAAGGGAGAGGGAGAAGGAACGGGAAAGGGAGAGGGAACGTGAGCGAGAGCGGGAAAGAGAACGAGAACGAGAGAGGGAGAGAATAACTTCAGTCCCTGCTGAACTTTATCTCCGACCAGGTCAGTGCACATGGCATCAGTTGTCTTGTAGAACTGTAACTGCTCATTTTCTGTAGCCACTCTTGTGAACAGCAGCTTTTTAACACTCAGCTCTGCACTTCAGTTTCAGTCTGCACTTCAGGCAGGTTCCTGTTACCCAGCAGTTCTGGTCACAATTGCAATTTCTGCAAGTACCAGGCTTCTTGATCTTTCTCTCAGAGTTTCCCTAGTACCTCAAGTACTTCCCTAGTACCTAGGGAAGGAGTGAATCCCAGTTATCACTGGCACAGCTTGCATGTCATTTAGAGCATTGTAAACACAGTGCTACCACTTAAACCTTCATACGTTCCACCACATCCAGAGAGGGTGGAGATAACTGGGAAGGAATGTGGAGAAGTTCTGCATTGTTATAAGAATAATCCATATATTTTTTGTTTGTCCCCCTCTACTCTGTGTTCTGCAGGTACAGAGCAGCCTGGCAGGCCCGGCAGTCACGGATACGTTCGGTCCCCGTCCCCGTCAGTCAGAACCCAGGAAAACATCCTGCAGCAAAGGCCCAGTATTTTTCAAGGAACCAATGGGACAAGTGTAATCACACCTCTGGATCCTGCTGCTCAGCTACGTATCATGTATGTTTTATAAGTTACTGTTGCAGAGATACCTATTCCAATATTTGGGCTTATTATAAGCTGCATTTAGCCTGAGGAAAATACTACAGGGTTAAGGATATCCCACTCTCTGATTGCTCTTGGATTTATCAGAAATGATCCAGTGCATTTTCACCCGTCCATTTGGGAGAGAAAGGAGGGTCACTAAAGCTTTGTTTTATTGTAAGCACGATCTGGCTCTAGTTCTTTGTTCCCTGTGATATAATTCAGACTATTCAATGTTTCCAACAGGCAGCTCACCCCCGGGGCTCCCTCTATTACTCAAGGTTTACCAGCTTCCCGTTACAACACCGCTGCTGACGCCCTGGCAGCTCTGGTAGATGCTGCAGCCTCTGCTCCTCAGATGGAAGTTGCCAAAGCGAAGGAGAACAAGCATGAAGGAACCAGGATAGAAGAGAACATGGGACGCCGGTCAGCTGTGGTTACTGACCAGCAGCAGATGGAACAGAAGACACTGGAGGTAGAAAAGAGGCCTGTCCAGTGCCCCTATACATCTGCAAATTATTCTGGTGGCAAGTCCCAGGGACAGTCTTCATCAGTAGTCTATTCAGAGGCTGGTAAAGAGAAAGGACCTCCTCCTAAATCCAGGTACGAGGAAGAGCTGAGAACTCGAGGAAAGACCACAATTACTGCTGCTAACTTCATAGATGTGATCATCACTCGACAGATTGCTTCAGACAAGGATGCACGAGATAGGGGCTCTCAAAGTTCAGATTCTTCCAGTAGTTGTACGTATCTTAGTCACTATCTACTTCTTTGCTGTCTGTCTTAGCCCTCTAGGGAAATAAGATGTGAAATGGTTCCGATGTTTAATGATAAAATATTCAGCTCTGCACAGCAGAAACACTTCATAGGCAAACAGTTTTTGCAAAAAGTGACTCGATGCTTTTGCAAAATCAGAGCTGTTTGCTTTATTCAGATTCCATGCTACAGCATGAAATGCAGGATCATAAGAGTAACCTTATCAGAAGTCAGGAAACTGAAAACGATTTGGTTTATGTTGACACACTGTTTTATGCAAGTATTTGTATCACCATGGTTATCCTGAGAAAAAGACAGTGTTTTGACTTTCATTCACTGGTGCCATTTCAACGGAAGCACCAGTGTTGTGTGGGCAACAAAAAATTTCTGTGATATTTACCCCTTATTCCACAACCTTTGCTTGACATTCAGTATCCTCCCACCGGTATGAAGCTCCTGGAGATGCCATTGAGGTGATTAGTCCTGCAAACTCCCCTGTACCTGCTCAAGAAAAGCTACAGCCCTATCAACAAGAGGCACCTAAACCAAGCCAGGCAGAGAGTAAGTTTATCTGCACATGCAGACATTCTCTCAGTTACCTTTCTTACATTTCCCAGCTCCACAAATTCATAAAACATTAAAATATCTCTTATCTATTATTCACTATTATCTATAATTATATATCTTATTATCTATTATTTTATCTATTTAAAATATCAAAGTGACTGTATACCACATTTTTCTTGTTGGAAGCATGTTGTTGCAGTGAAAAACTAGAGCAAATGTCTTGGAACTGACACGTTAAACAGAGCTCCTTTACAGTGTGGCTGATTTAATAAGAAATTTTCAATATACTTTTTAAAATTAATGCCTGGTGGTGTTGATGACCTTCTCTTTTTCAACCAGCTGACCCAAACAGGCCGTATGAGGGGCCCATTCACCGCTACAGGACACCACAGGAACCCCCTTCACCCCAACAACCTCCACCTCCCTCTTCCCAGGCAGAAGGGATGGCACACGTGCCCAGGACCCATCGGCTTATCACCCTTGCTGATCACATCTGTGTAGGTTTATTTGCTTGCATCTTGTCAGATGTGAAAAGTTTTGTATTTTGATTATGTAAACACACCTTTCGGGACTTAATTCTCTAATTATTAGTTTTACTTGAGGATATTATAAAATGCTGTATCTGGATTTATAACCCCATTTGTTGCAGTCAGTCTCATGTAGTTCATGAATATCTACTCTCTGGCCAATGTCTGACCAAGTTCTCTTTTTTCTTTTTTTTTGATGACATTCAGCAAATTATTACACAAGACTTTGCAAGAAACCAAGCAGCTTCTCAGGCCTCTTTGCAGCCTCCCACCACTACATTCCAGAATTCCACCCCTGCTCCAACACCTGTTTCCAGCCGGGCAAAGACATCGAATCGCTACAGCCCCGAGGCACAGTCACAGTCTGTCCACCACCAGCGGCCAAGTGCCAGAGTGTCACCTGAAAACCTGTCTGACAAGGCCAGAGGAAGGTAATGCATGTATTCAGTTTGACTGCAACTTTAATTAATGCCCAGATATGGTATTTATATTAAAAAGTGCATTTATCTTGATGTAGATTGGAAGTAAAGGTACTTTTTGGCCTTATCTTTAGACATCTGTCTCATACGGTTTTTGACAATTGCTTGGCTCCAAAACATAACTGTTTTCCCTTCACCACTTCTGCTTAATTTCCAGTTTTTAGAAAGGTGAAGATGTTTTATTCCTTAAAACTTACCAGAGTCATTATGGACAATTCATAGTCATCTGTTTGAGGTCACCAAGCAGACTAAAGCATGTAACATACAACTAGACATAAGTAGTTATAAGGAGCAACTGGAAAACAATTACATGAGTTAACTACTGCTGTCCATGCCTTAAGAGTACTTACCTGTCTCTGAATTATGGATGTAGGCCTGGAAAATCTCCAGAGAGGAGTCATGTCTCTTCAGAGCCCTACGAGCCAATCTCGCCACCTCAGGTCCCGGTTGTCCATGAGAAACAGGAAAATGTTCTTCTGCTTTCCCAAAGAACTGAGCCTACTGAACAGAGGTAGGTGTAAAACTGACTTTAAAACATTATTCTGGATCTTTTTGCTGCAAACAGTGTCTTTATTAAAGAGCAGTTTAAGTGATCTTCCTCTGGTACCACAGGCAAGTTGTTAATCACAGTCGATCCTTTTGCACTAACATCCAAAACTTGCTATTTGGGAGGTGCTTTGGGAAGGCTGAGTGAAAGGTCATCTGTTCATGTTCTGTCTTCAGTTTCTTGGTGCAAACAGTGTGTTCTGTGTCATATCTGATAGAAAATGTTAGAACAAAGCTCCTCATGGGTACCAGTTCTATAAAACTGAAGTGTTTTTTGAGAAAGGTCCATTTTCTACAATTTTTATTAAATAATTCAGTCTCCTCCTGCCTGATTGGCTTCTTGGATACTGTCCTGGTGGAGAGGGGAGGAACCCAGGCTTCCAGCACTCATGACTCTGGAGCAGCTAATCAGTTGAAACATCACGAAGCTAAGGAGCTTCGCTTCTGGGAGGTGTGGAGTGTCAGGAGGTGCCTGGATCAGGCAGCCCTGTTTGTCACTGCCAGATCTGCAACAGCAAACTGCCCAGGATCCCTGGCACACTGGCAGTGCTGGTGTCTGCAAACCTGTGGCAGATGCACTTTTCAGTGGCTGCTCCTGCCATTTGCTCTGCTGAGGAAGGAGTAGCACCCAATGTACTCATTTAAGGCTCATGATGGTGACATTGATTCAATTTTTCTTGGGTTTTTTCCCCCCTCCACTCTGCAGTTGCTGGCAGGGTTGTTACAGTCCATGATGGAGCTTAGCTAGATCACAGAAATTTTTGGGAACGTGACTGCACTTTTTAGAAATGTAAGGATTTTTGGGCTAGGAAACCTTTAGAGTATTTTTTGCTGTATTTTAGATAATTTTTTAATTTGCGTATGAGTTAGTTGTTGTTTGTTTTTTTTTAATTAAAGCTTATTTGCCAGATTACTGCTGCTTCAACCAACTCAATTATTACTGAGCACCACAGTGTTCATACAATGTTAGTGGTTTCTGCCTGACTGCTTTTGGAAAGATTTAAATGTTCATCTTGGATGTTCTGTCTCTTTGACACGTGTTGGTCTTGGCAGGACTGACTCTCGCTCTCCAGGCAGTATCAGTTACCTGCCCTCGTTTTTCACCAAACTTGAGAACACTTCACCCATGGTAAAATCCAAGAAACAGGAGATATTTCGAAAGCTGAACTCATCTGGTGGAGGTGACTCTGACATGGGTATGCAGGACTTGCCTTTTCACTCAATTTTTCCAGCTTATGCTTTCTGTGACTGCCATCCACAGATGTCCTGACCTAAATAGGTTTCAAATAATGTGAATGAATCTAAATCTATGAACATAAAATGCATATAATAATTTATGACCAATAGAATCAGAACATTATTCCATTTTTTTAAATGCTGCTGTATGTAGGACTGTCACATTTAATCTTTTTAACACTTAACTTGAGAGATGAAAAACCATTAATTAATGAGAAAGTTGTTAAAACCTGTCATTATTCTAATTAACTTTGTGCCTGTAGTTTGCTTCATATCAACATTAGCTGTTATACATTTTCCTTTTTGGAAAGCTGAGTGGAAACTGAATGGTTTGTGTTTTCTTGGCCCTTACGATTATGTCTGTTAAATGACATTTTAACGTAGTTTCAGGAATGGACACTGGCATGGTGGAATAAGATACTAGAACTATATTTTTGGGTTTTTTTTCTTGTGCAGTAGAGCTAGGAGTGATAACTTAGTGATCATCAGTACTGAAAAACTCAGTGAAATGTTGTGTTTTAATTGCAGCAACTGCTCAGCCAGGGACTGAAATATTCAATTTGCCAGCAGTCACTACCTCAGGTAAGTTTTGGGGTAAAAGAAATAACATGTGTTTCAGAAAAAGTAAACTAATTTAATATCTTAAATTCATACTCTGTGGCGAGTCCAGTAAATGAGGAAAATGTAAAAGTTAATATCCTACATGAAAATTGGTTTCCTGCATTGTAGAGAAAAGCAAAATGACCAAACTTTCAGAAAATATTTAAATGGAAACTTAAGCAAGAATGGTTTGTTTGTGTTTTCCCCACTTTTCTGCCTCTCTCTAAAATGTTTCCCCACATCCCTCTGTAATTTCTCTGAGACGTGTTTTGCCTCCCTTCCCACCTTCCCCTGTTTTCTTTTCTCTCCCAGGTGCAGTCAGTTCGAGGGGTCATTCCTTTGCAGATCCTGCCAGTAATCTGGGTCTGGAAGACATTATTAGGAAAGCATTGATGGGAAACTTTGATGACAAGAGCGAGGAACACGGCGTTGTAATGTCACAGTCCATTGCGGTCGCTCCGGGCAGTTCTGGGGCCGCGGTACCGGCGAGCAACGAGACACGCAGGGAGGAAGCCAATCCATCACCAAATTCAGGTGAGGCATTACTGCAACTCCCAAATATCCCATGGTCTTAAAACAAATAAATCAAGGGTGTGAATAAATTCAGTGTCACTGAAAGTCGCTGTCTTTTCTCTGGAAGTGACAGAGGTGGTGTTTGCATCCCCTCTGCGGTCCTGGATTTTCAGGAGGATGAACCTGTGACCACACTGATGGAATGGGGAGGAGAGAACAGGGTGTATTGAACACCTGAAGCTTCTCAGTGCTGCATGATAACTTATAGGAACAAACACAGAGAGGCTAAAATGCAGTTTTTGTGACATCTGTGCCTTCTGTTCCCAGGAGGGGGAGTCAGCAAGCAGAAGCTCATCGGCAAGTCAAACAGCAGGAAGTCAAAGTCTCCGATTCCTGGACAGGGATATTTGGGAACTGAAAGACCTTCTTCTGTTTCATCTGTACATTCAGAAGGGGACTACCACAGACAGACTCCAGTGTGGGCCTGGGAAGACAGGCCTTCATCAACAGGTGAGGAATGGGGTTCTTTCAAACTTCACAAACGAGATGAAGCGTTTGTAGAAAGCTCAGAGGCCGACACACTGTAACATTGGATATTGGCTTATATAGTGCATGAGGATTTTCTGATAGCTGTCACAACCAAAACCAGCCTGGCTTTACACAGATCTCTCAGACCAGCTCCCGCTTTTGCCTTTTGATGCAGGTTCCACCCAGTTTCCGTACAACCCGCTGACCATGAGGATGCTCAGCAGCACCCCCCCGACATCCATCGCCTGTGCCCCCCCGTCCATGAGCCAAGCAACCACTCACCAACAGAACAGGATATGGGAGCGAGAGCCTGCACCGCTGCTCTCAGCACAATATGAGACTCTGTCTGACAGTGATGACTGAACTATGCAGATTATTTTTTTTTTTTAATTTGCGGGTCAAAAAAAGAAATCTATTTTTGACTTGTGCCCACGGAGACTTTCCAAGAGAGCAAGGGCCACACAATGAAGAATTGCTGGAGAGTCTGTTCAATGCCTTCTGCACAGGCCGTGTGTTGGAGGATCGTGGTCGAGAAGGTTGACTTACTAAAGATAAATATGTAAAGAGTTTTTAAAAATGTGGACTATTCCTGCTCTACATCTATTTGTAAAGAAAACCATAATGTCTTTTAAATCATTCTTCTGTAAATAGAGAGTACTTTTTGCAGTGTTTTTTCCCTTGCTATAGTATCTGGTGTACTTATGTTCAAATCATTGCCTAAACTTTGGGGGTCATTTTGTAATTTTTTTTTTTAAGCAGTTTCTCCAGTGTAGAATACTCTTCATAACCCTAGCCTCCCTCTCAGCCTAGCCTAACCAGAACCCCAGCCTCCCCACCATCATTGCCCATTTAATGCCGTGCCACTTCCTGCAGGCACTGTGCTTTTATATAATTTTTTTTCCCCTAGACACACTGTTTCAGTGGTGTTCAAGCTCTTGTGAAAATGTTGATTTTTAAGACTGACCCCTTAGTGAATTCTGTACATTAACATAGTCTGGTTCGCTGGAATAAGATGATATATTTCTTTGAATTTGAAATTCTGCCACATTGTAAATTTTTGGTGCAGTTGGTTTTCTTTAGCAACACTGCAGAAATATTATTGCATGGGTATGTTATGGCTCATTTTTAAAAGGTTAAAGAAACAAAAAGAACAGCTTCTGGAGGCATACCTCACTGTTATGCACACTGGGAATTTTAACTGTGCCCCAAAAGCCTACCTTAGTGTTTTCTGTTTCTGCATTGTATGCAGTCAAAACAGGCTACTAAATTTTACTGTCATATTTAACCGCAGCAAATGGTTTTTCTGAAGAGGCTCTGGGTGGGTTGATAAATCCTTTAAGAAGAAAAACCTCTACATCCCAAGTTTAAATAAAACAAAGTGCTTTTATAGAATAATTGAGCAACACACGAGTCAGCTACTTGGCTTCTGTTACAACCAGTTTGAAATAGGTACTGTAATTTTTACCTTCCTCCAATCTGATTTTAAAGTCTTTATGTAATAATTATTTTGAAGTCTGCGTCCCAGTCCCTGTCCCTGTAAGCAAAGCTTTTGGTGGAAGTCCTTACAAATGCTTGGCTTAACTCCTGAAGTGTGCAATACTTGTTAAGGGTGATTTTTATTTTGAAATTGTATATGGTACTAGGAGAGTCTCCTTAATCATTCAGTGCTTGCTATGGTGTGCTCGTAGCTCATGTACACACACATCTGATTAGTGATGTCACAGGGTGTCCTGACACCCATCTCCAAGAGCATCTTATTTTATGCTGCACTGACCTCAGGAAGTGAATGGAACTCTTCTGGGGTAGAAGGACTGATTTACAGATAGCACTGAGCTGGGGGGGTGGCGTGGTCTGTCAGATTCCAAACTGCTTTAGCATCTCATTGATCAACAGAGTCTTTGCCTTGACGTTATTTTCCAGTGACAATATTTGGACTTTACCGCTGTGTTTGTGACCCGCTGTATGGAAGGTGTAATGCAGTGTGTAACCTTAAGCCATGTGAGCTCTGCATCCTTTGGAGGGACTGCGATGGTCCAGTTACAAACAGGAAGAAGCACAGAACTATTTATCAACAGCAAATTTGTTTTCAGTCCTTTAAGGAAGGCCTTTTTGCCCCAGGTGTGGGAAACAAAAAAAAAATCCAAAGGAACTCATTTGGAAACTTGACACTGTGTTGAAAATACAGAATTATTTTGCTACTTTTTTTAAACACTGCATCAGAGTAGATCCTTTGGCAGTCTTAAATCTCCTTGCAGGCTTTCTCTAAGAAAGATTTCTCTCATCCTCCCATCCTTTACCCTTCTGGCTTGAAGCAGTGAAGTTTTCATCCTGTTTGTAGACCTGTGCTCTTATTTTAACTCTTTTTTGTTCCCACAGCAACATGTACTGGAAAACGAGTTGATCTGCCCTTTTTGTAGATTTAAATTTGGAGTGGAGAGTTAAGTTCCATTCTTAAGCTCACTTGTTCTCACTTTCTTAGTGTAACAAATACAATGTGAAAGAGGCATGTACAGACAAAATGTCTTTGCTACCTGTACAGTAAGTATAGCATGTTCATTGCAAAGCTTCATGTTACTGCTGCAGCAGCAGCAAGATATCCAAAGTAGGATAGTCACCTTCTCCTAAGATACAGCTTGAGTGGCATTTGCACATAAAATGTTGCTGCTTTTTTGTTTGTTATCTGAGTTTTAACTTCTCCAGTGTAAAAAAAAAAAAACCTCTCCAGAGCCTAAGTTAGGGTTTACCACAATTCCAGTAATCTTCAAGTATGGAGTTACATCTGCCCTGTTTCAAACAGGAAGGTGTTTGTAAGTCATGTTTACAAAGTGTAGTTTACTACAAATTTTTACCTGATTTCTGATCAGCGCTTTCACAATGCTTTCATCTTGATATGGTTCGTGATTCTGATATGAAATCATTTAAGACTTGAAAAAACCCATGCATCATAATTTCCACACAATGTCTTCAGTAGACAGTGACTTCTGGATTCAGACCAATCAATAAAGGGGATCAGTTCTCCACTTGCTTTTCCTGTGTGTCCCTCTTGTTTTGCAGCATCAAGCCAGACCCTGCCCTCAGGGGTGCTGCAGGGCTCCCAGTTAACACTGCTGCTGTCCAAGGGCTGCCACTTCAGAACTAAAACCAGAACTTTAAAGCTTGGCTTTGATGTGTCAGAGCTTTTCTGTCAGTACAGTCATATTTTTATTTCCTAGCTTGCTGAGAACAAAGATGTTTTAAGTTTTTTCAGCTTCAGTGGACTTCTACTCCAGAAAACCCAGGTGCCTTAGCTCAAAGTTCAGCAGAGCTGAAGCTGCTACTGGAAGTGAACTAAAAATTATGCATTTAACATTGAGGGTTGTCCCAACCAGCTGAAGTTCTGACAACTGAGAGGTTAAAATCATGCTTGGTTATTGACAGAACTAGTTAATTGTGCCACCCTAACTAAATAGGGATTTTATAATTTCTGGTTTAATTCTCCTCTGTCTTTAACATTAGGCTTCCTGGCAGGGCAGAACTGAGAAATTCTGTTGTATGAAGCAGCTGTTGATACTTGATTCACATGAAGGGATGTAGCTGACAAAGCTGGGTTTGTACATACCATCTTTTCCAACAGGAAGCCTCAGCATTCTAACACTGACCTATCCAAGGAAGGACAGCTTTGGCACTCCGTGTGCTCTCCACTGGGGTAAGGGAGCCAAGTGTTGTATTTCTGACAACAGCTCTGTTTTGGTAACAGTCTCACCCCTCCCCTGAGAGGGCATGTTCTATCTTTGGATGCTCAATGCTTTGAAGAAATACCCTTGATCTTCAGGCAGCCTGTTTGACAAGGACATGGAGCTACAGCTCTGTCACAGTGCAGGTATAGCCTGGGAAATGCTCTCCTGAAGTTCAAACACACTCAACTGTAGCACTGATAAAAGTGCAGCCCCTGTTGTGCTTCCAGCACGTAAAGAGTGAGACAGTTCTTTTCATGACTTGCTCTGGTACAGCCATGTTTTGAAACTGAATACTTCTGTAACAGGCAGGAGGAGCAAACAACTACTCCTGCAAGTATTAATACCAGGCCAGGCCTGCCCTTTGCAGTGAAATCAGTAGCACAGTAGGTCACTCTAACCACAGACTGCACCACAAATTCACATAGTTAAGATTTCACACCTTTATTTTGGGATAAGTTGTTGGGCAGTAGCAGCCCTTCCTGTTTAGCAGTCCTTGAACTCCTCCTTGCTGCTCCCCTGGAGAATTGCATCGAGCTGCTCCCAGGCTGCTTGTCCTGACCAGCCCTTGTTGCCCTGGGCCACCTCAAGGTTGGACTCTGGCCAAACTTATTTGGAGCCCTTCTTCCTCTTGGCCAGTTCGGCTAATTCTTCCTGGATATGCTGGACAGAAGCAACATCTCCCTTCTGTTGTGCCTGCTTGAGAGCTTCTTTGAACACCCGTTTTGCTTGCAGAAAGTCTTCTGTAGCAAGAGGGAAAAGAGGCATGGCTACCCAGGTACATCAGCCATTTTCAGAGTCCCCTCCTGAAGCTGACCACGTGCAAAGGACAAGGACTGCTTGGAGCACATCAAGAACTAGAGAGATTGAGAAAACATCCTGCTGGACTGTCACCTATGAGAGCTGGACAGCAACAGTGACTGGACAAGGTGCTGCATCAGCATTAATATCTCATGGAAAACAAATCTCATGCATGTCTGCTGTCCTTTTAGGGCCAGTTACTGTACACAGAGGACAAGGCAAACAAGACCCCCTGGCAACCTTCTGGGTTAAGAGCTGAAGTCGGTCTGAATTGCCTTCACAAAGTCAGCCCTACTGCTTCAACTAAAACTAATCATGCAAAACCAGTGCTACAATACAGTCAACCACAGTGACAAGCTGGGCATTTTGGATTTACTGACCTTTGTGCATCAGAATTGCTGCCAGGTTATTCAGCACCATGTGCTCCTCGGGGTGCTGAGTCTCCCTTGCCAGCTCTGCCGCCCTCTGGACGTAGGAATGGGCCTCATCGTGGTGCCCCTGAGCATCCAGCACAGTCGCCAAGTCGTTCATCAGGACCACAGTCTGCACCAGGATGGAAATGGGAAGCCTCAGAGCAAGACTTGTGCAGCAGTCTGAGGCAGCAGAAGCATCACATTCCTCCCCTGTCACGCTAACAAAAGCAGCACTTCCCAGAGAAGCTTTCAGTAAGAAAGTGCCTTATATTTCTACACTTGCATGCTCATCCTTCCTGGCAGGAAAACAGCCTTACTTAGTGCTGGGTACGTTGGATGTCAGCAAAGCTCCCTAAAGATCAGCCCTTCTTTCTCTAGCGGTCCAGCCACTGTAGTACAAGTCACCTGAGGATGGGACTCTCCCTGAACATCATTTGCTATCTGCAGAGCCTTCTCATACATTTTCTGGGCTGCTGGGAGCTGGTTGATGCTCAGGAGGTACCGGGCGTAGGAGTCCAGGCTCATCCCGAGCAGGAGACGGGTGTTGGCCTTTTCTTCAGCTGCAAACAGAGAGGAGTGAAGTGGCCACTTGTCCAGGATCAAGCACGAGTCTCCATCCTGCAAGAGCAGGAAACTCGTGCAGCATGAAGATACTGGATTGACATGGAGGTGGTGCTTAGGCAATATGGAAAGCACCATAGAGGACATGAAAATGGAGAAAGGATAATGAGGAAGAACCTTTGGCAGACAAGGCAGTCCCACCTGATAAGACATCCTCAGGCAAGTCCTTTTGCTTGGCAATCTTCTCCTCTAAGGTCAGGATGCAGAACTGGTACCCAGCTACAGCTAATTTGTCCCTGCAAAGTACAAAGCAAAGCTCCTTCCATCCCTGAAGGGATAAATGTGAACACCTTCAATCCCTCATTCCAGAGGGCCTGCAAGGCCAATTTTCTCCTTCTGCAGCCCCTCAGTGCTCTCTTTATCATGGCCTGAACCCTTCTCTTGATCCAGGGGGTGGATAGGACCCCCTTCCCCCCAGCACGGCTCGGTCAGGCCACCCATGCGGAGATTCCACTGAAAAATTAGTCTACAAGTCACCAGCCACCAACAGCTCCAAAAGCCTCTGCCCAGGGAGGTGTGGATTTCAGTTCTCCATGGCTACTTCTGCCCTGAGCTGGGCTGGTCCTTACACCACTCGCTGTGCTACACAACAGTGGACAGGCAAATATATGTGGGAACCTTTGAGTTAATGGTGAGTTAAAGCTTCCTCAGGTACTCTGTCCTTAAAGAGCCTCTGCTTGGCCAGCCCTGCCACTGTGAAGGTGAGATGAAAGATGCCTTTAGCAGGGAACTCACTGTTTCTGAGCAGCGTAGATACTGGCCAGCTTGAGGGACATCTCAAGGATTGCATTGTCATCCTGCCAGGAGGACACACAACGCAACTGTCATTCTTCCTGCACCTCCCCAACAGAAACATTACTTTGTCAGAGAGTTTAAGACCTTAAAAATCCCCATCTTGTTGCCTTTCTCAGAAGAACATACCTCCTTCATGTCCCCTGCCAGCAAATAGCTCATACTTGCTTTGTAGAGCTTTTCTGCCTGAAACGAGAATTTTGAAGAGGTTACCGAGGAATGATGGCATTTAAAACAAAACAGAGGCAGACTGCTTGGAGAGACCTGTCTGAAATTTTGGGCATTTACACTTCCCTTGTAAGGGAAGGTATTCCCTCCCTTTGCACAGCACGTTGGAGCTCAAAATTTAACTGTGAGAGCATCTTTCTCAGCACCCCGTGCTCATGGGACTGGCGGTTCTAAGGCAGATTGTTCTGCTTTGCACTGGGGAGTCTCTGCCTCCCAGCTCTCAGCCTGCAGCTTGTCCCAGCACGCCACAGCTTCGAGATCCTGCACGAGATGTCAACATCTTAAAACTCAGAGGGAAAAACCGGAGTTACTCACATTGTCCAGCTGTCCCTGCATGAAGGCCACGTTCGCCATCTGGAAGAGACAAACAGCACTGAAGCTCCACAAAGGTAGTGATGTCGGGGTTTAGAGATGTATCAAGAACTGACAGAATTTACAACATAGAAAATACAGATAGCTCAGCCAAGTGATTTACAGAAACAGTGAAGAGCAAGCAAGCAGCAAGGCAACACGCAGTTACTTTTTAACCACCGTGCATTGTCCTGAAGAAATTCACAAGGCAGTCACTTAGAAATTTGGGGGGCTCCAGATGGAGAAGGCCACCACCACCCTCAATGAAGACCCTCAGAGATCTTATAAGGATATGCATATATGCTAACAAGTGTTGGGAAATGTAATGAATATGTAGCAGGAGTGCAGGGAACAAAAAATTAATAATTACATAATGCTGACACATGAGCTGTGGTGCAGATAACTCGGTGTACACTTTGGTGAAATGACGACCCGTGCCCTCGGCACCGATTAAGGAATGCCCGATTTCTAAAACTCACAAATTGAGTCTTAGAAGTTTCTTCTAAGTGCCGTTTTTACGCAACAGCAGCAGGGACGAGCCTCAGCTCAGCGGCTTTTCCTTCTCCCTGCAGCCGCACCGCGGCCCCAGCACCCGGCACAGCCCGTCCCCTCCGCTGTGCCCCGCGGGCCTTACCACGCTGTAGGTGTAGGCGATGGCCTGCCTGTTGTCCTCCCGGTGCGACAGCCGCAGGGCCTGGTGCAGGAGCCGCTCGGCCTCGGCCAGCTCGCCCTTCATGACGCTGAGCTGGGGGGACCCGGGGCCGGTCAGCGCCGAGCCCCGCGCCCCGACCCACCGACCCACCGCCCGCGGGCCCCGCGCCTCACCTTGGCCCTCTTCAGCAGCAGAATGATCGCGTCCTCGCCCTCCTCCTCCTCCTCGGCGTCCCGGGGGAACAGCGACAGCCCTGCGGGGACAAGCGATGGAGTCACCGGCGATGGGTGATGGTGACCGGCGATGGGTGACCGCGGTGACCCCCTCACCTCCCAGGAAGGCCAGCGCAGCGCCGGCCGGGCGGGCCCAGCGCGGCGGCGGTGTGGCCGTGGTGGTGCCGGCGGTGGTGCCGCGGTGCCCCCGGTGGTGCCCCCGGTGGTGCCCGCGGTGGTGGCAGGCGGGCCGGGGCACGGGGCCGGGGCAGCGGCGGG
>JAWWES010000048.1:3773466-3864786 GCA_035583135.1 Lophotriccus pileatus
CTAACCCTAACCCTGACCCTGACCCTAACCCTAACCCTAACCCTAACCCTAACCCTAGACCCCTAACCCTAACCCTACTCCTAACCCTAGCTCCCTAACCCTAACCCTAGACCCCTAACCCTAATCCTAACCCTAGCTCCCTAACCCTAACCCTAATGGCGACCCTAACCCTAACCCTAACCCTGACCCTGACCCTAACCCTAACCCTAACCCTAACCCTAACCCTAGACCCCTAACCCTAACCCTAATCCTAACCCTAGCTCCCTAACCCTAACCCTAGACCCCTAACCCTAACCCTAATCCTAACCCTAGCTCCCTAACCCTAACCCTAGCTCCCTAACCCTAGCCCTAATGGCGAAATAGCCCCGGAGCCCCTGGGGACCACAGTGCAGAGCAGCTGTTCCCTGAGGGATCCCCCGGAGCAGCCAAGCCCGGGGAAGCTGTGCAGGGAACCGGGACACTCCAGGCACAGCCTCCCCCAGTCCCCATCTCTGTGCCCCCAGTCCCCTCCGTGGGACCCGTGTATGCTTGGGAGCATCCGAGAGAGACCCGCGTGTTTGTGAGGAATCCTGTGTTCCCAGAACGTGTGAAAACCACGTTTTACCAGTTGCTGAGGATGCCCGTCCTTGGCCTGGTTGCTGGATTAGGATAGAGCACTGCCTGGATACCCCTCCTGGTTTATGGGATCCACAGTGACCCTAATGATTTCCTACTCTCCTCTCTCGCTTCCAGGGATGAGTCCAGTGCCAGTGGGATGGGCAGTACCTTGCCAGCAGTAGCAGAAGAGCTTCTGAAAGAGATCAAAAAGGCTTTTCAGGAGACCTCACAGGGTAGGTAAAGGAAAAGCAGGATGATCCCAGCAGGCACTGGCCAGTAATGCCACTGTCAGAGCCAGGCATTGGCCACCCCTTGTTTGCATCCTCTGCAGACCCTGTTGCCTCAGGGATGGCTTCACCTTTGTGTCCCTGCATGGAGACAACACAAAGGGGTGTGAAGCACAGATAATGAGGAGCAGCCCCTTCTCAAAGTCAAACTCAAAAATTAGAGTGATTTGGACACTTCTTTTGAATGTGGTACTTCAGGTAATGCTGCTTCTTGGAGCTGCTGTGGATGTGGTTGCACTTGAGGGATGATAATTTACATCCCTCTAGGCAGGAATTTTGCTGTGCCTTTTGTAATGCTGCTTTTGATTTTAATTTTAATTTCAAAACTGGAGTTGAAAGGGAAGTCTCCGTAAACCTGATCCCATTGCCTGACTGACCAGCAGAGGGGGGTGTGTTGGTGATCCCAGGGCAAGGAACAACCTCCTGTTGCTTGAATGAAACAAGCATAAACCAACAGTGAAGTCCTGGCCAATTCCACCAGCTGGTTAAGAGCAATTACCTTCCCTGCACTCTGGATTGCTAACGTGGTTCTGGAATCTGTGCTAAGAGAATATTTGTGTTTACTTGATAAGTAGCACAGGATGGCTCTTCCTGAGGAAAATGTCTGTTGAAGGAATATTTTTAACTGCACTAAAAGCAACCAAATAGGCATTCAGAGAAGTCTGTCTGAGCACTACGTGGGAGTGAGGAATGGGCAGGCACTTACTGTCTAAACTGTCAGAGTGACCCCAGTGACAGCTTCTTGGCACACTTGCAGTGTGGCTCCTGTCAGGTTAGAGCAGATCCAAAATCTACATGTGACTTTTAAAGGAGCTTTTTAAATCCCGTTGTAAATTAAGGGGAAAAAAAAAAGCCAACATTCCTTTAAAGCTGTATTTCTCCTTAAAGCAGAATGGGGCTAAGGCACACAGTGAGACAGAGCTGTGGAAGCAAACTGATCAGTCACTTTGGAGGATTCAAACAGGGCTGGAAAACTCAAACCGGCAGTGCAAGTCATAGAGAATATTTTTAATTGTTGGGACAAAGGATTTTAAAGTTAAAAAAAAAAACCAAAACAAATCTTCCAGTGGGATATGGAGACATAGTGCATTGGGTCCCATGGGTGATAACAGAAAGATCAGACTGGCCAAGCAGAGCCTAAGCTGTTAGTACAACAAACAGACTGGTTTTCTTAAGTGTAACTTTCCAGCTTAACAAGAAGTTCCAATAAGTGAAGACACGATGTTTCTGTGTGCTGCATCAAGAGCCATAAACTAGCGGCGCCCTGCGAGTCTGTGCTGGGAAAAGAACAACATTTTTAAAGTTGAGTTCTCAACTCTTGCCAAGAGAATTTCAGGGAAAACAATATATATGTATTTTTAACCGACTTCTTAAAGTGACAGAGTGAGATGTTGAGGCCTCGTGGCTCTTACTCTGTGCTTCTAAAGGTAGGACATCATAAAAGAAAGTACATGTGGGCTTCTGCATTTCTTTTTAAAATTAATCCCTGGGGTTGTGATTGCTGTGCCTGGTAAGTGCCTTAGCACTACCATGGCAATAATTTTGCTGCTCCCTTTTGCTTTTTTGGTGGCTAGAGAAGATGGTTAGAGGCCTGCAGTGCTGTGTGGCCTCAGGGGGTACCTTAGGGAGACACTGGCCTCCCTGTGATGCTGTTTCTCACAGTAGGGACATTCAGCAAAATCATGTTTCCTTTTCTCTTTCTTGCAGTCCCTGATGAGCTGCTGCTGGGGTGAGTATCTTTTGCTTCAGTTCTTGTCCCAGGTGTCCTGAAAGGGCAGTTGTTGATCAGCTCTCATCACAGCACTGCTGGTTTTCTCCTGTGTTTGACCATGTGCTGCATGAAACGTGTAACTGCTGCGTGGCTTTGCTGGTACTGGAAATGCTGGTTCAGAGAGACCATCTCAAGGGTTTTTCCAGAAATTCATGGCATTATCTCTGTATTGCTGCATCTTCTGTGATGACCTGCTCTAATTTAAACCCAGGGTGTTTTAACCTGAGCTCTGGGTCCACCCTCAGATCCGGAATGAGCTTTCTGTGAGTGTGGACTGTGTTTCAGGGTGATTCAGGCTGCACCTGCCTGTGTGTCCCTGTCACTGTGAGCACAGCAGCACCCTGAGATCACTTGTTCTGAGTCTTGGGCATGTGTGATAGAAAGGGAGAAGTGAACAGATCATCTCCCTGCACGAGGGAATTGTCAACCTGAAGATTAATTACCCTGAGAGGTTTCTTCAGTTTGGGGGAAGTCTCAGGTCAGTGTAATCACCCTTGTGTGTCATTTCAGTCATTCCTGAGCAGCCTCCTAAGAGATCCAAGTTTCTCAACATCAGCCCTCACTAACTGGTGTTGAAGGTGGAGAAAAGGCAGTGTCACAATGAAAAGATCTGATCTTTGAGTGTGTTCTCCTGCCTGCCAGGAGACGACATCACCAGGAACCCTTTCAGGCCTTAATCCCTTTGTGTTAAAGTTATCTAACACAACACTTGTGAAAGGTGTGCTGGCTCCCCCTCCCGGCACCACAGTGGCCTTTGAAGGGTGGGATTAGGTTTGACAAGTCTCTTTTTGTTTCCTTCTCATCGGAAAAGAAAAGAGAAGGAAAGAAATTCCCACCTTAAGTTTAATAAGGGTCACTCTTGGCAGCCAGATTTCCATCAATTCCCCAGTAACCACCAGATCTGAAGTACTCTGATTTAATTTCTGAATCTCTTCCAAATCTCTAAAGTCCTTGAATTTCCTTTGGGCATTTCCTGTTAAACTGATGGAATTATATACACGAGAAAAGAAAGCCCTAAATTTGAAAGAGTTACTGAAACTCATTAAAACTCAGCCCCCTTATAGTCCCAGGCCTAATCGTTAAGGAATGTCTTACTTAAGCGTTCCCCCACCCACCTCCTCAGCCCTCAGATGAAGCCAGTCCTTATTGCCTTGAGTTTGTGCAACTGAAGTTTTGGCCTTCCTGGAATCAGTCTGTCTGCTTGGCTTGTAATCAATGAGCTTGACTCAGAGGTGTGGGTCAGCCTGGCTGGGCTCTGCCTTGCTGTGTCCTCACTGGAGCTGGAAACGCTCCTGCTCGTGTTCTGGGCTATCTTTTCATCGCTGCTGATTTTCCTCTTGTTTACCCTTGTAACTAATGTAGACGACACAGATTTTTTTCTCAGCGGATGAAAGGTCTGCAAAGTTAACTGAGTTGCCCCCGAGCAGTTTGGAACACGCCCAGAGCAGCTGGATTTGCAGGTCTGGAATGACTTTTAAGCCCGTGAGCTGTCTGGACAATAGGCTAAAGGTGCAGATGTCCATATTTAACACACAGCTTATCATGTGCCCATGCAGGGCATCAGCAGGAGATAAATCCTCCTTGCAGGGATGTGCAGGGGGTGTGTAGATGGAAGTTGCTGTGCCTGGAGGACTCACAGCTCTTTTCCACTTGCTGGTGTGGAATTTTACAGCAGTGGCCAGACACCAGTGAGTGCCTCCGTGGGGCTGCCTCACAGCACTGAAGCCAAGGGGAGTTGTGTGAAGGCAGGAAGAAATGTGTGTAGGGCAAACCTGGCTTAACCTTGTCTGTGCCCCATCCCGGGCACTTTCTGATCCATAAATTCTGTGCATCCTTGCCTGGAAGGAAAGGGAAAGGCTAGAGGGGAGGGACATGAGCCTCTGCTGCCCCTGGGTATTTATCTGGGACAACTTTGCTGTCTCTGAGCCCTGCTTGTAGCTGGATTACAGATGTAAAACTGCTGCTGTCCAGTCTGAAGTCATTCCCTGGTAATTTCCTGCTTCTTCCTGATGGAGTTTGGTGGGTAGAGACAGAATAGTTTATCCCTGAGTTGTGACTGTGATAGAGGAGGCTCGATCGCTACAAACTGACTCATTCGATCTCCAGGGTTTGAACCAATTTCCCTGGGATGAGGAAGGAGCTGCACTTCCTACTGCTCCAGGAGCTCTGCGTCATCCCTGCCCTCTCCTTGCTCCGAGGCATGATGTGAGGACCGTGACTGGAGGTGGGATTCAAGGCCAGCTGATCAGTCACCTGATCCAGGACAACACATCCTTGGATGTACAATTCAGTTGTCCCAGAGCTCAAGCCCCTTTTCCCTTTAGCCAGTCTGGCTCCCTGTGCTCCAGTGCTGCTCCCAGTAAAATCCCTGTTTATGTTTGCAGTGCTCAAGTGACAGTTTCACAGTTCCTGCAACGAGGAGAATTGGGCTCTGTGTGTGACACTCCTGTTGTAACCTCAGTTGTATCCCCCGGGATTTCCTTCCTGCAGCTTCTCTTTTCCAGCATGTCTTATTTTGCTTTGCTTGCAGGCCCTTGTGGGCTCCACAGGGCCACACCTATGGACTGAGGCTAAGCCAGGTGGCCTCCTTTTGTGGTGTGACCTGACTAGAGACACGTTCTCTTTCAGGCTGAAGTTCATATTTGGCCCGTGTGCTGTCCCAGCTTTGGATCTGGTGGATCAACGTTCCGTCACCCGACTCACGTCACCCAGTGGAAGGACCCTGTACCAGGTACACACTCCTCTCCAGCCTTGCTTTCTGATGCTTTCCAGTTGGCATGTGAGCCAGTATTTTCCTGACTTTGCAGGACGGGGAAGGGCACTTGGATAAACACAGAGAGAATATATCAGTGTTTGACAGACTCCAGAAGTGATACTGAAGAGCAGAATAGGAGCAGCACAGGATCCTGCCATCTCCTTTGTGGCTCCCAGCCAGCCAGAGATAATTTATGTGTTTGTGGGTATCACAAGCAGAAGGAAGTTTTCCAGGGATTGCTAATTTTGCTTTATTACTCTCATCCTATCCAACAAAGGAAGTTCTTCCTCTTGACGAATTGTACACAACGGAGTGTTATCTGCCATCGCTGCGTTGCTTTCCCTCTTGCACACCAAACCTCTTGACCTCTGCTTGGCAGGAGGATCCTTGCTGCCTGGGAGGAAGTGATGCAGGCCAAAATCCGTGGGTTTCATTCTAGTTCACTTGTAGCCAAGTCTGTGAATCACAGAAACATCTTAATAAAATGGCATTTGAGGGAGAAGGGCTCACCTTAGCCCTAAAGATCAACCTCCTCTTACAGCACAGGATGGGAGGTGGAGCTGAGGCTCATGAGGTGAAAAGAGGAGGCTTTTAGAGATTTTGGTGAAGCACCCAATTCCCTCTACTTAGCACTCCTGACCCCCTCAGGTAGCTCAGCCCCTCCACGGCTGAACCTGGGGCTGTGCTTCTCACACACCAGAGAAGGGGGAATCTCTTTGCTCGCTGTTGTAGCAGCCAAGAGGAACATTTCTAAATATCCTTCTCTCCTCCAGTGGAGGTGCTGAGATGCTCTGGGGTCATTTAGGGTGAGAGAAGAGCTGTGAAGTCAGGCCTGGGTAATGACACAAACATTTCTCACCATGTTCAGGGCTTGATTTGCACATCGAGGCTTTATAGCTTCTGGGGCCCTGGAGAGAACACGGCCCCTCCAGAGAGCCATGGATCATAAACACACAGTGCTCAAGAACACAGCCTTAGATTTGAGTTGAGGGCTTGCCTGTGGATATTTGGTAAAGCATAAGAAGCTCTGCTTCCAGCACCCTGAGACAGCAGCTGCCTCAATAATTAATTAAATGCTCAAAGGCTTTTCCCTTTTTTTTACTGTTGCCTGTCTGAATATGCCACTGGGCAGAGAATGGTCACATTCCCTTTGCAGAGCTTCGTCAGGCCATGCAGGCTAAGGCAGAGCTTTGCAGGGCATTGATTAATAACTACTGATGGCCCCAACAGCTGGATCAACAAAACATTGAAAGAGAGCAAGTGTCAGAACTGCTCTCCTCCTGCCTCTGCAGGGAGAGGGAGCCACAGGGGGGAGAAGGAACCCCAGGACAGGTAGGTCAGAGCTGGTCAGCAGGAGTTAATGCAGGACAAAGCTGTAGGAAGCAGCCCCGGCTGCAGGTTCCTGTGTGCTTCCCAGCAGCATTCCTCTTTGGTGGAGCCTGATCGCTGATTAAGGCCACGCTGATGAGTTCATTAGCAGAGGAATCTGGGGAGATATTTTCTCTGGGGGTGTGAGGTTGGTCCCATTGTGAAATTCTTCCTCAGCAGCAGCTGTGTGAGATGCAGAAACAAAGAGCAGAGCCTCCCTTGAGGCCACTGGCTGGAGCAGTGACAGGAACACGATCTGGGGTCAAAGAAACTGAAACTCTGGGTGGGACACTGTGCTGGAGAGCCACTTGATGTGTGTGTGTGGTGTAGACATGTAGCCCAGCTCTGTGCACCTGGAGAGAGGGGGCCATCCATGGCTGCCTGGACACATCCACAGCCATCCCTTTTAACTTTGCACCCAGGTGTGGTTGAGCTGGAATGTGAGGTGGTGCTTCCACTTGCAGCCGGATCTGGAGAACTGTACTCTTTGAGGCTGGTCCTGTTGTGAAACTCCTTTGGGTCCTAATAGCCAAATCTGAAATGCTGATACTTCCATATCACCCAGCACATCTTAGGTAAAGCTTCAGGGGAAGAAGGCTCTGCTCAGACAGGCCCTAGGACTGCAGCCTGTGGTGTAGGCAGCTCTTGCCCTCGGGAGCTGAGATGGGAGAAGAAAGAGCTCTCAGTCAAGTGAAAGCTGTGATTTGTGCTTTAATGCCTGGGCATTAAATGTCCTTGCTGCTTAATAGAGGAGTAGCACTGATGGGTTCAAGGGTTGATGTTACCTCAGAGCTGTGATCACCCCAGCAGAGCCTGTGTGACACCTGCCTGTGCTGCAGACTGAATCCAACCCGTGTAACTCTGACCTGCTGCGGAGATGGTGTGTCTGGCTGATGGTGGAGCTGTGCTGGATTTGGCAGAAGTGCAGAGTGGTGACCAGGCAGCAGCTGGGGCTCCCTTTAGTTCTGCCCAAGCTGCAGGAATGCTGAGCTGTGGAGTGAAGCCAGTGAGCAGGGGGAGAGGCAGTGCTTTAGCCCTCCTGCCAAACTGCCACTTGCATTGCTCACATCCTGCACTTTCATTGGGCTCTTCCTCTTTATTTCTTTTTCCATCCATTTCCTAGAACTGTGTGGGGTTTGAGCACCAGGCCCTGGCACAGACTGTGGTGCTGCCTGTCAGTGTGTGCTGGTGGCAGCAGGAGCTGCCTCAGGTGCCTCAGCTGACCCCCCTGTGTCCCCACACACTGGCAGGGACACCACCAGGGGCATTTTTCCTCACTGTGCAGCCAGCAAATGCCTGGAGATGAGGGCAGCGGAAGGAAATCTCACAGCACGTCAGGGCCAGGAGAGCACCCCCGTGCCTGGCTGGGCTGCAGCTGGCCAGGAACAGAGGCACCTTTTTCTCTTGGTCTTTGCATTTTTAGATTCTGCCTTATTAGGCAGAAGCTGTGTTCTGTCCCTGCCATGTGGGTCAGGATGGGGGAACGCTAAACTCGGCCCAAATCTGGCAGTGTCTGTCTGTGGCTTCCCCCCCTCCTCAAAGGAAAACACTTCTGAAGGAAAGGCACCATCAGAATACTTCATCTTGGAAAAAACAATCAAAGGGGCTGGAGGAAAACAAACTTACCACAAGTGAAACAAACTCAGCCTGGACTACAAGGAGGACCCAGGGGAAAGGCCAGACTGAAAAAAGAGTGGTTTCCACTGAAATGGGAATGTGGGTCTTGTGTCCTGGATCTGCTGGGACTGAGGGGGGATTTTGAGGCATAGAAACTTTTGTGGGAGAGCCTAAACTGGATGTCACCTGTTGGATAAAGAGTGCAGAAAAAGCTTCAGGGGGCAGGAGAAGGCTCCCCTTGCAAGTGCAGCTCTGGACTGGAAGGGATGATGTTCCTCTGCAGGGGCTTGGAGTGCCAGGGATGTCCTGGAGGGGACTCTGCAGAGCTCCACTGGCTTTGCACTTTTTTTGTGTTTTTCTTTGTATTTAGGTGTATGTGAGCCACAAATCCAGCCAGAACCTAAAGCCTGGTGTGGGAGAGGGGGGTGTTGTGCCCTCAGAGCCCAGGGTGTGCAATGTGCAGATCCTTCCCCTGCCACAGGAGAGGGCAGAGCAGTTGGCCCTTCAAGTAGCTTTCAAAAAGCTATTTTCCAGTCTTGAAGAAACCAAAAGAGAAATAATAATCCATAGGCTGGCTTTCCTATATCCTGCAGTCAGCTCCAGCAGCTCACAGAGTGCTTGTCTGCTTATCTGTGCTGGAACAAATGCTCCCCTCTCCCATTTGCCTGCTCCCTGTGCCCCTGGTGCAGCAGGAGCACAACTCAGGACCAGCCTGGCAGGGGAGCAGCACGTGGGAAAAGGAGGCAGTGCTGTTCCCAAACCAGAGATGGAGCAGGGAGGCTTCTTCTCTGGAGACTTCAACTTTGTTTATTCAGACAAATCTGGATTCCAGGGGCTGCAGCTGGTTTTGGGAGCAGAACAGCGAGAGCCTTCGCAGCCTGCAGCCGCTGGAGGTGGTCAGAGAAGGAAAGGCCTCACTGCGAGTGCTCCCCGTGCTCTCCTTCCATCCCCAGGATGGGGCTCTGGACCCACAACTGGGCTTTGTGTGCAGGCAGAGGTGCAGGGGAACTTCCTTACCTGTGGGGAGAGAAGCTTGAGAGAGCATGGGGAACCTGAGGAGCTTCAGGGTTAGCTGGGTCACTGCAGTGTTTGGGGACACCCGTACTGTGGCACCCGCCAGCTGTGGGCTGGGAATCATTGCTGGGAGGGCTCAGTTAAGGGAGAGAATTTAGAAGGGAATGCTGCCTCTGACCCCTTGGCTGCCTTCGTTTCAGGTCCTTGGGAGCTCAGGCAAACTCTACACCTGCTACAGCTCCTGCCACTTCTGCACGTGTCCTGCCTTCGGGTTCTCTGTGCTGCAGAAGAGCGAGAGCCTCCTGGTGAGTTCTGGGCCTCAGCCTGGGGCAGGGAGCAGGGGCAGGGCTGTGCTCTGCTCCACGAGCAGCAAACACGAGTGGTGAGCTGGCCATGCAGGCTGAGCCTGACCCACCACCCTCTGAGAGCTGCAGGAGGTGGGGGGACATGGGCTGGGGAGGGCTTTTGTTGTCAATTGTGCTCTACTGGTCTGACTTCCAAGAGATTTACAATCCCCAATCTCCTGGGACAAGTGGCTTGTGCCACTAATGGGGCTGCCACGTGGAATCTGGCTGAGGAAGGGGTGCAGTTCACCTGGTGCCAGTGAGGAAGGGCTCAGCTGGCTGCAGCTGAGGGGAGGGTGTCAGGGGCCAGAACACCTTTCTATGTGTCACATCCCTGCGTTGCTTTATCCTGGTGGCAGAACTGGGGCAAACAGAGCACCACCTGTGCCAGGGCTTGGCGTGCCAGGAGGGAACCTTGTGGTTTATTAGACCCATTCTGGCCAGGATGGATCCCTGGTCCAGACAGAGCACAACATCCCTGTTAACTTTGCAGTGCAAACACATACTCGCCGTCTACCTCAGCCAGGCCACAGGAGCCTGCCAGGAACTCGCTGTCTCTGAGGAGCAGCTCACAAGCATCTTGCTGGCTGAGGAAGAGGAGGAAGGATGAAGGACTTGGGTCACATGGGGATGTATTTTCTGTGTTACCCTCCTGGCAGTGTATTTTTCATATCTGCAAGGCTGTCTAATGCTCGTGGTGGCTGGCGGGTTTCTTACTGTGCTGCAGCCAAGCGTGACATTAATTAGCAGCTTTGCACTGATAAATTAATTAATAAATGTTAAGAAGCCTGTGTTGACTTCTGTTTCATTAATTAGGCTGTTCTTGGGATTTCTGAAGATGTTTTAACTAATCTGTAATATCGTGTGCTTGCGATGTGGGGATGCAAACGATCCAGCAGGTCTCCTAGTGATCCACAAATTAAGGAGCTGCTTTGGCCCTTTGCAGGTGGCTGCTCAGAGCAATTTTTGATCCATCACTGTCAAACCTGTACCAGGGACTAGGGCAGGGGGCCCCCAGCACCTCGAGACTGAGGACAGGTCTGTGCTTCTGCTGTAACACAGAATCTTTGGAAGCACCATGCCGGTTGCTGCGCTTTAAATTGACCCTTTTCAGACAAGCTGACCACCTCGTGCTGGTGGGCAAGGCAAGGCTCTCCATGTCAGGACACTGCTGCTTCCCAATCCACACAGCAGCCACTGAGCTGGGAACCAGCTCCTTCCAGCTCTGGCTCCCTGCCCACGCCCTGTCCTCCTCGAGTGCAGCGTGGCCTCGTAAGAGACACCGTGTGAACCCATCAGCACGAGAAATAACGGGGCACAGGCTGAGCCAGGTTGTGTGGGTGGTAAATTAAGCATTCTGTATGTAAATAACAGTTACTGCAAATACAAAATCCGAGCAACATGAGGAGAACACATCCATCTATGTACATCAGAGCAGTGAGGAGTGACAGCTGCACGGCTTCAGCTGCACTGGCTACGGAAAGTTCCTCGGCCGTTTTTGCTTCACATTTTTGTAGAAACCTTAAGAGCTTTTTTATTTAAAGGGGGGCAAGAGAAGCGTCCTATTTTTACTTTGCCTTGAGATGTCTTTGGCTCAGACCCACAAAGGCACTTGCTGTGCCTAATGACCGTGGTGACCTGGGCCACGGCTAACGCCTGACACCCCGACGGCACCGTCGCCCTACGGACACACCACATCCATCTGCAGGAATTCTGGCTCATAAGAGGCAGAGGAAGGTGGCAGTCGTGGATGCTGAGCTGCAGTGCAAGCTGTCACATACAACAAGTCTCCTGGGGCCTCCTCTTTTTGGTTTTACAGCACTGTGAGTTTCAGTCGGTTGGTGCTGTCCAGAGTTTGGTTTTGTTTTCAGCCAGCAGAAGGGAGAGATTACGTCCTTTGTTGTAAGAATAAATGTGGCTTGCAAGCACTTTGCAACACTGCCAGACCTGCAGGTGAAACCCTGCCTGTTTCCAGCCGTGATTAACAGAAGGAACACAGCCAAAGATAATACAGAAGGGAAGGAATGAGCGGAGGAGAGAGTCAGACCCTGCCCAAATGGCAGGAGGTGGCTACATGTGTCAGCTGGACTGTGACCAAGGCAGATGCAGCAAAGCTGAATGGGGCTGTTAAAGGAAAAGCACTTGGGACAGTAACTTTAACTGTTCAGATTCTTCTTGGAAATGCACATATCTGAGATACTGAGCTGTAGCTAAATTTGGACATTGCATAAACATGCACAAACCCATTCAGAGCTTACTGGTGATTCACCCAGGTTTGGGGTTGGTTCCCAGGGCTGAGCTGCTACACAAGGTAGTGAAATCCATCACTCCCAGGAACCATTCCCTGTGCACGGTGGGCCCTAAGTCATTCCTGCAGCTGCTGCCTGCAGGTCTTGCCAGCTGGCAGAGCAGATGCTGCGGGAACAAGATTTCTTCAGATCAGCTTTTCAACTGATTTTACACCGTATTTGTCATTATATATGCCAGAGACATTAAATTCTTGGGGTCTTGTATTAACCCCCTTTTAGTGCAACACAGTTTAAAAAAAATATATGATTCAAGTACAGTTTTTCAGGGACAAACTGCTCATCACACATCACAGCCTGTCCACTGGACCTGTTCTTCAGGAACTGGCTGTGTTTAAACTTCCTTCCCTGCATCCTGGCTCCAGAAGTCCTGCCCACCCCCCTCTCCCTGCGTGAGTTACTGCTGACAATCCTATTTAATAGCAGGCCTTGCACTCCAGCTCCTCACCAGTTGCTTGGTGGTGCTGCTGGCACCGAGTGCTTCGGAGGGAGATGGAACCTTCAGGCAAGACTCCCGTTTGTGAGAGGGCCACAAGGTCATGGCAGGTCTGAGCTAGTCAGGAGCAGCTGCATCTCTGTACCAGGATCAGCTCGTTCTCCAGAAATTACTGCTCTGCTCTCTCTGCCTTTGCCTAGTTTTGGATATCACAGTTACACGTTAAATTGGTGCAGTAATTACTGAGCTGAGCTGTGGTTGCAGGCAGTTATTAACCTGCAGTATAATTAAGACTGCTCTGCTGTTGAGTGGGCTTGGGAGTCACTCAGAGTGAGGGCCAGGACACGTGGCCAGCTACAGAGTCCAGGCTGGAAAACCTGTGAGGGCTTTGCCAAAATCAGGTCACAAGCCATGGCAATGTTGCTTCTCACACACTTTAGCTCCCTTCCTGTCTCCTTTTGTTACTGATGCAGGTCAGCACTGGAAAAAAATAAAAATATAAAAATTACTATTCAAACAAACAAACCAACAAACAAAAAAGCATTCACAGCCTCGGGGGGCTGCAGGGCTGCAGAGGAACCCCGGCCAGATCAAGCTTTAGGGACCAGGTGAGCTGCACATGCAGCTCTCACAGCTAAGCCCACCCTTCTGGAAGCGCTGCAAGGATGGCAAGTTTTGATTTGGGAGCAAAAATCTGATTGTGGAGCTCAGTCAGAGTGGCACTGACCTCAGTGACTCTGGATCGGACCAGCCAAGATCATTGGGGCACCTCTCCCTTTTGACATCTGAGAACAGACCTGAAAGCAAACCTGGAGCTTTGGGCTGCACAGTCCTGTAGACCAAAGTGATTTAAAGGCCCTCTTTCAGTAAGTAGGGTTTTCATGCTGGGGCCAGAAATAGCTGGCCAGGTCTGATCTGGTTTTCCCATCCACACAGTCCCTCCCCTCAGAGCCTGGGGAACAGATTCCATTTCACACCAGCAACTGGGCTAAGTAAGACTTTTTCCCATCGGAGAATACTAGCTGCATCAAACAATTGATGGAATAATTAGGGTATTACTGAAGAGCTGTCAAGTATGGACTTAGAGAACAACTCAAAAACAGACCACAAAATTATTACTCCTAAATGAATCGAAATATTAAAAAAATAATAATAATAACAATAATAATAATTAAAATAAAGATCCTATGACTTGACATGAGCAGCACAATTCGGGGAAACACCCCCAGCAGGTGAGTCTTCCCCAGTCAGTGTCCGACCTGGAAAGGAAACGCGACGCGATCACCGGCGCTCACACCTGGGGGGGTGGCAGTGGAGGGTGAGCTGCACTCAGTGTCCCCCGTCAGGTTACTTCCTCCACCAGGCACTGTGTTAATTAATTACAAAAATAAAATAAAAAAGGACAGCTGCACAGTGGCCATGTCTGAGCACCCCCCTGGGACGGGCAGGGAATCCTGGGAGCGGGAACCTGCGGGGTCATACGGTCACCGAGGCCACGGGGCAGTGGATGTGGGTGACAGTCAAGTGCTGGTTGTTGTCAGTGGTGCCCTTGGGGAGGTCGTCCGTCTTGCAGAGGATCTTGGAAATGATCCTGCGGAAGGTGCAGCGGAAGTCCCTGATCCGGTAGGCGTAGATGATGGGATTGATGACGGAGTTGGCATGGGAGAGGGTGATGGCCACGTACATCACCCACTCGGGCTTGGACCTGGAGAAATCCTCGTGGAAGTGCGTGATGCAGTTCAAGACGTGCAGGGGCAGCCAGCAGAAGGCAAAAAGCCCTACAATGATGGCCAGCGACTTGGCCGCGTGCACCTCCTTCTGCAGCGTGGTCCTGGAGTTGCCCATCAGTTCGATCTGGTGCAGCTGTTTGCAGGCCACCATGAATATCTTGATGTAGATGCCCAGCATGATGAGCAGCGGCAGCAGCACGCAGCCGAAGAAGTTGAAGTACACCATGTAGCTCATGGTGACCACGTTCTCGAAGAGGCAGGAGATGAAGCAGCCGTGGTGCTCCGTCCCCGTGTCAGCCCCTGTCTCGTTGGTGCCGTTGGGGCACCCACTCATGGCTTTATTCCAGCCCATCAGTGGAGTCAGCCCGATTCCAAAGGACAGGAGCCACAGCACGGCGATGAGTCCTCTCGCCCTCTTGCCAGTCACCAGGCTGTTGTACCTACAGAACCCAGAGCAAAACCAGGGGAGAGACATTAAATAAATGAGCACTGGTGGCTTCCCTGCTGTTAAAGTCATCAGCACTTTGGCTGGTGAGACAAAAGCCCCACCCACACCCACACAGGAGCCTCACCTCTGTGATCACCGGAGGGGTAAAATATCTCACCTGTGCTCTCCACCTCCACACGGTGATTTGGGGGATTGACTCATTTACTATTCCTGAGAGGCACCAGGCACTGCCCCAGCCCACAAACAGCCTTCAATGGGAGGGAAAGGACTTGGAGTCTTAAAAAAGGCTTTATCATTGCACAAGCTTAAACCACCAACTGCCAGGAGGGCACGAAAGGGGAAGGCTCCCTCTGGAACTGGTGTCCTCTCCTGCCCTCGGCAGCGCCTGCTCGCGTGCCAGGACACGCTGCTGGGCTGCACCAACATCTGGGCTGTCCTCATCCAGCTGAGGCAATGCTGGTGCTCAAATCTGCACTGCAGTACCACCTGTGTTGTGGAGAAGCTCTGCTGTGGCCCAGGGACAAGTTGATGAAGTGCTGAGGGGAGCAGTCATGCACTGCCCCACACCTTCCCTAACCCCACAGACTGGGTGTCCTCATGGCCCCTCCAGCCCCCAGGACGTTCAGAGACACAGAGCTGGAACCTAAAGCAGCAAAAGTCAAGCAGAGCAGGTGCCAACATCAAAGCATCAGTCAGATCTCTCTTTGGAGACGGGAAGAAGCAGCCACTGCCAGAAAGACTCCATGAGAAACCCACTCCTGTCCCCTGCACAGCCAGTCAGCGTCTGCTGGCTCACACACATCCCCTCCTTCCCACACCCTTCTCTCTGTGCTTGTTTACTCTGGCTTGGCTACCCTGCTCCTCCTTCCCCAAGAACGTTTGTTCTGATTTTCTTCCGGCCCGTGAGGCAGGGGAGGGTTTTATTCCCACAGAACCACAGCTGTGCCTGTGAATCACAACCGCTCCTCCTGAGCGCACACAGACAGGAGGGGAAAGGGTTGGAGGGTCTGCCAGCACAGACCAGGAGGCACGGAGGGGCTGGGGGAGCCCTTGGCTCCTTCCTCAGGCACAAGCAGGGCTGGCTGGGAGGGGGCAGGAGCAGCGGCCGCGTTTGGGCGCTGCTGAATTGTGAACACGCTCCGTGGGTGGGTGTCTAAAGGGCAGGTCCAGCCACTGAGGGGCTTCTCCTGCACTTTTCTCTCATTATTACAAAGTTTCAGTACTTCAGAAGATGAGAAGTTGTCATGTAGGACATCAGTGTGGCCAAGCCTGTTGCTTTTGAAACCCCATGTTAAGTTTTCAGAAACTGGAGCTGGTTCGGGGTTGCGGGGCCTGAAAATATTGAGACTTGACTCGGAGCAACTTCCCAGAAATCCAGTCTCTTGGAAAAGTCTGAGTCTCGAGCTGCAATATTGGCCAGGCTCAGTCAGTGCTGTAGAGGCAACAGGAGCTGCTGCTGACCTGCAGCTCTGCACATGGAAAGGGAAAACTGCGGCTCCTTGGCTTGTCCAAGCCATGCTTGGTTGATCTCTTCAGTAGCTCCTCTGCTCCATCCCAAAAACTATTGCAGTGAGACTGGAAAACGTGAAGGGACCGTTGTTCAGCAGCAGAAACTCCAGGGTTTTGTGTTTCAGGAACAGAAGGGGAGCCTCAGTGTGCCATGCTGAGGTCCGTGTCCACCGCCTCACTCCAGGCTGGGGACGTTCAGCTCTGCCTCTTCCTGACAACACATGACCCCAAATAGGGCTTCTTCCATCTGCTCTTCTCCTGAACTCTTCTGCCAGGATGAGTTGGTTTGAAGGTTTACAGAACCCATTAAATGGGCACTTAATTTTTCAGTGGCTGTTTGTTTTGGTGCCACTCGCTCTTCCCAGCACACGCAGCAGAGCCAGGATCACCATCAAGCAGGGGGAGCCCGCTGTGACAGGGTGTAAAGATATGCTGGGTTCCCACTCTGCAGGAAGCCAGAGCTGAGCAGTGGGGAGGGCAGGAGGCCTGTCAGCTCAGGGCAGAGATGGTGTTCACCTCGGTGGAGATATTCACAGTGAACAGCAGCACTCCTCACATTAGCTCTTCATTTTCACGGAATTTGCACTGCAAATTCCCCCCAGCATCTCTCCATTCAGCTGGTGGTCACTGCTGTGGTCTGTGCAAACCCCTGGTGGCTGAGCTGCCAGCCAGAAGAGGCCAAGATGTTCTACAATTGTTCATTAGTCACCTTGCTATTACCTTAATACACTTATTTGGTGGGACACTGCCTGTACTGCCCTAAGTGAACAGAAGTTAAGCATGTGCCCAAAATAAAGTGCATGACTGTCACCAGATCCGAGTATGAAGAGTCTCATAAGCCACACAACAGAGGAACCCCATCATAAACCCTCATCACAATGGGCAGGAGCTGTGAGACAGCTGAGCTGGGACTCAGCTCTTCCCTAAGCACTATAAACAGTGAGGAACCAACAGATTTTCACACCTCTGAATGCTCCAGCAAACCCCTCCTTCATTCTCTTTCAGCCTTAATATTATTATGTAAAAAAATACTAAAGTAAATTTGCTCACCTAAGTCTGCTCAACTAATGTATAACAAATATTGAATCACCTCTGTGTTTCTGCCCAGAGGCATCAAATGCTGCTTTAATGTAAATAACAGCTGAATATTTTTAAATGATTTATTGAGATTAAATAACCTGGCAATGCATTAGTTCCTTTTACACCGCCAGGCAAAGCCTCTTTACTGGCTTAATCACCACGAAGGTGCTAATTACGTTCTTCTGACAGGAAGAACTGTACATTGGCCACCAGTGTCACAGGCACAGGAGCCTGGGCTGAACAGGTCAAGTACTTTAAAGGGAGTTCAGCTGGATATCCACTGGTGTCACTGTGGGCAGCTGGGTCTGTCCCCACTGTGTCCTCAAAGGCTTCAGCCAGGGCTCCACACAGCGAGGCTGGAGGAGGTGTCCCCTGGCCTGGACATGGGGCCCCTCATCCACAGCTTTTCTGGGAGAGCATCACAGCAGCCACCCAAAGGACCAAGCTGTGTGCTGGGAAGGCTCACTGCGCTCTCTGCTCCGTAGGATGGTGAGGGTTTGGGCTCTCTTTTTCCAAGAGGTCTCACTGCATTTCTGCTGCTCTTTACTGGGGCTGGAGACCAGCCCAGTCACCCAGGAGGGCTTTTTTGCTAATCCCAGCTGGCACGGGGCAGGATGCAGTGCCAGCCTGCAGCCAGCCCAGCCTCTCTGCCGGGCAGGAGTTTGGCTCCCGAGAGAGGCAGGAACTGAGTCACGTCCTGCACGTGCCCACCAGCCCCTGCCATCCCCCCGGGGAGGCCACCCTGCTGCCCCTGAGCTCCATCAAGCACCAGCCAAGGAGGAATTCAGCATTTGGGGTGAGGGACTTGGGGCAGAAAACAGCAACAGCCTGGAATGGGACTGTAATTCCCACATGATTTATCTCAGAGAGCAGGAATGGGGGGAGGAGGGTCCTGCTCGTCCACAGAAGGGTGAACAGCTCAAAGCGTTGTGGTGCCACACAGCCACTCTCCTATCCATCCTTGTCCCTGTGCCCCAGCTGGAGCAGGAGTTGCTGTGCTGCTCAAGGACCTTGGGCTGGTTCTCCTGTTGCCAAACCCCAGAGCAGGATCAGCCTCCAATGAGCCATTTCAGAGCTTAAACTCCCAACTCACACATGGCTTGTGCTGAGGCCACATTCCATGGGATGGGTGGGCAGACACGGGTGTGAGGGCTGTGCCAGGGATGCTGCAGCTGGTGCAGGGCCCCCCTGCACTCCCAGTGCCCAGAGCTGTGGAGGGAGCCCCGGGACTGGTGCTCTCCCTTCCTCCCTCCCCTCCCTGCCCTGTGCCCAGGCCTTTGGACACCGGGAGATGAGCAGATGGAGCTGGCAGAACTCAGACCACACAGGTGCTCTGATACGATCAGTGACAATTTATATACTTCTATTTTAAGTGTGAAGGGAAATACACAGACACCTCCATTCAAACGGGGTGAGAGCAGCTCGGCTGCCAAGCATTGTGTCCTTGTCACCTCCTCGCAGCTGTACTTTGCATCTTGCTCTTTTTTTTCTTTTTTGAGCTATAACAGCACGAAATAAACTGTGCTCTGCTCCATGCACAGCCACGGAATGGAGATCACACACCAGCTGAAATCTGCTGGCAGGACGTTTCAAATGAATCATGAATTGCACCTTGGAGAGAAGCGGCGGGGGGGAAAGGGAAGAAAAAGCAAAAGCTGTGGAAGGAGTTGGCGGCGAGAGATGCGCTCAGGGTCTCAGCCCAGGAAGCAGGAGGACATCTGGGGCTGTCCCAGATCGGACAAATCGCTTCCTCCCGCATCTGCCCCTATTGTGGCAGGGACGGCAGCGGCACCGCCGGCCTTCCTGACTGTCACCACCCCGGCCCAGGTGAGCACACGGGGCTCTGGGGAGAGGCAGGGGCAGAATAAACCAAAACCCGGCTGTGCTTCACACTCCGCGCTGGTCATGCCTCTTGGGATGAGCAGAGGGTATGGAGGGGGGTGTTCCCTCCCCGGGTGTGCCCCAGACTATCCCTTACAGGTCCTGCAGCCTGGGCTGTCAAACACCTGCGGGTTCAAAACCGTCACAGCCAAGCGCCTATCCCTCCTTGAACGCTCCTTCCCGGGCTCCAGCTCCCACCTCATCCCAGTTCATCCCACAGACCCAGCCTGGCCCTTTTCAGCCCTGCCCTGGCCAGCACCGGGGCGGGGGAACAGCCACAGGGTTTGCAGGACCAGGAATGCGGGAAGGAGGAACACGGGAGAGCCAAAGCACGCTGCGAACGGCACACTGCTGGGAAATGTGGAGGATTAATTAGGGAAAAGGCAGCTCGGGCTGCTGCGAGATGAGGAGCGGCAGGAGGGGGCTCTTGCTGAACGCTCTGGCAGCACCCGCGAGGTGGATGTGCGAGTGTCGCTCTCACGCTCAATCAGCCCAGCCCCGGGGATTCGCATTCGCCGCCTCAGTTTCTGTCTGTAGAAGCCGCCCCCAGGCAGTTCTGGCCCCGACAGGGTGAGAAAAGGTGACCGCAAAGCGAGCTCAGGCAGCGGGGGTGTGAGCAGGGCGGGTGTTGGTGCTGAGGGGCTGCCAGAGGCGAGCGGAGCCCCAGAGCACAGCAAGGAACGAGCTCAGCTGCCGGCACCGTGCACGAGTGTGATACTGGTGTGATACCGGTGCGACACTGCTCTGAAATCAGTGTGATGCCTCTGTGCTCCACGGGGTGAGTCCTAGAACACAACCCCCCCAGTTTTCTCTATTTGAGGGCTGAGCTCTCCCTCAGCATCACCCTCCTCCGGGGCTCAGCAGCCCAGTGTTATCTGCCTGGTGGGGCCTGGGGCTGAGGATTTTTATCATTCCAAACCTCCCAGGCGGTCAGAGCTCAGCTGTGCAGCACCAGGCAGTGAGTTAAAGGCAGCTGTAGGGGTGAGGTGGGGACTAGGATTCAGGGCCAGGTGTTTGGGTGTGATCCCCTGGACATCCAGGTGTGGGGTGAAGGGGGTGCAGGCAGAGCTGTGGTGGCCCCAATCCACCGGCAGCTGCTCCTGCAGGGGCTGTGCTCCATCCCTTGCCCCCAGGGGGTCCAGCAGCTCACACCAGTGCCCACGTGGGTGTAGGAGCAGGGACACACAGGGCCACACTCCCACTGATGTACTCCAGGTTATTTGTGGCTCCTGCCCAGCCCTGATGTCATCCATTGGATCAGGAGATAATCCGCTCCTCGGCATGCGCAAATTCCCTGAGTTTGTCATCCTGGACTTCGGGGAGAGGACTGACACAACTGCAGGCACAGCTGGGGTCACTGATTCCTGGCATCCTATGAGTAACAGGAGTCCCCAAACCCCCCCGGTGTGGCCGAGGGCTGGGGCAGAACACTCCTAAAGGACTCCGTGCTGTGCTCTGGGCTCGTTGCTCTGGCAAACAGCAAATTTGTAAAAATAATTAACAAAGCAAAAACTTGTAGCTGCAAAATAAAACAGTTTCTGCTGAAAAGTTTTGGTTTCATGTTTTTTAACAGAGAGGTCAAAAGATCTTCTGGATAAAAATTCCACCAGATTGCAAAAGCCGCCTTTTTTTTTTTTTTAAATCTAAAAAGTAACGTGTGTTTTTATAGATTGAGTCGGCCAAAATGGAAACAAGCTCCTAAACTTAAAGCTCTGGGTTCTGGCTCAGCCTGGAGACGGGTGCCCTCGGCCAACAGCCTGGAACTGAGGCTTTTGGCTGCTGTTCCCCAGCATCCCTGCAGCTCCTGACATCCCTGCTGCCCCCCACATCCCTGCTGCTCCTGCAGGAGCTGCATCAGGGCAAAGGTCTCAAGGACAACTCCTTTTCCTGTCAGGGTTTTTTGGGGTTTTTTTGGGAGGGAAGTGACCTCTGAGGTGCGGGAAAAATATAAAAACCTGGGACATGCATTTTAAGGAAACCAGGCTGCTCCCAACTAAAAATAGCCGTGATTTCCCCTCTCCACTTCGTGGCCATGAGGGCACATGTGATTGTTCCTGATGGTGTTGTTGTTTGTTGTGCTCTGGCTGCATCCAAAGGCCACGGCAGCCCCTGGCTGAGCACAACCCCCCACGTTCTGCCCGAGCCCAGCTCGAGTGACACAAAACTTCCCTGAAGCTGTGACAGCTCCATGGCTGAGTTTAAGTCTATAAATCACTGATAACCCTGGACTTTCTCTCCTCCCCTGTGACTCCAGTCCTCCCTCTGCAGCAGCAGGGCACAGGGAGAGCAGGCAGACCCCCAGCCTCAGCCAACCCAACCTCTGGAAGGGATGAGAAAAGAGCAGCAACAATCCAAATTTAATTTGTCCCCATGAGGACCTCAGGAAGGAGCTGGATTGATGTCCTCACCATGTCAAACATAAGAGGGGCAGCAGCTCCTGTGGGAGACTGGCAGGAGCAGAGGCAAAGCAGGGCAGCACCATTAACAGATCCTGATCCCAGTAACAGATTATGAATCCACACATGGATGCAAGAGGAGGCCAGCAAGGTGCAGACAGGGAGAGGACATGGGCATGGATATCCTGTTCCAGTTCATGGCAAAGCTTCCCTGGAACATCAGTCTTTCACTTCTGCTAGGGATAAAGTTGAAGATGGGAGAGAACTAAATCCAGGGAGGAAGGACGAGCACCAGATCAGCTCAAATCACAGGGAACTGGGGAGAATTTTCCCTCCACAGGTCTGAGCTGGGATGTTTGCCAGGAAGCAGCAGCAGCAGCACCACACTCACTGTCCTGCAGGAGTTAGCAGCAGACAAGGGCACACACAGCACGAGGTTGTTCAGCATTTCACTCTCCTTTTGCTCTCTCTACAGATGCTCTTCTCCCTCCCTAGTTCCTGACACATTTGTTCCAGGCATCCATCCCTACCTGCAGTTATTAGCCATGCCAAGGGATTTTGGTTAATGCAAATAGAAGGAAACTGTTTTATTCCACCTACAAATCTTCTTTGGCTCGGAGCTCTGGGACTGTGGGGTGAAATCCAGCCCCAGAGGAAGCCAGAGAGCAAAAGCCTCGCGTCGCTCCCGTGCCAAGCGCTCTGCAGGACGGATTTGCTGCTGCTGAGAGATGCTCCATTCCCTGGCAAGGATATTCTGCTTGGAGGAAGTGCTGTGGGGGAGTGAGCTTTTGGGGGGGGGGGTCAGGCTGGCAGAGGAGAGCAGGGCTGGTGCTGTGTGCCTGGGCAGCACAGGGATGGGCACACGCAGGCGGCGGCGCTGCCAGGCTGGAAGCGCTGGAGTCCAGCAGGGTGCAGGAAGCAAAGGCAGGGGCAGAGCATGTTTGGGGACAAAGAGCTGCATCCTGGTGTGATGGGCAGGGAGAAGGGACCCGGGGAAGGGCTGGGAGCTGCAGCTGCACAGAGGGGGCAGCGCGGGCGGGGGCTTCTCCACAGACAGTAAACTCATCAAAAACAAACAAACAAAACACGAGTTTCAAGGGACAGAAGGAATTCGTGGCTCCAGGTCAAATTCAGCAAATATTTTTAGCCAGAAGAGGGAGGGTTCTAAACCACCATTTTTAAATAAGATTTTTGTTCTGCAGTTCCCTAGATGAGGAGTTGTCAGTTCCTTCCCCAGCGAGGGCGTCCCCATCTCGAAGAGCAGCACAGGGTTAAACAACTCAACCCAAAGTCTGCCAGGTTGGTCAGGATCACTTTGTTTCACTGAAACCTCCAAACATTGTTGTTCCAGTTTGACTGAAACAATTTTCCTCTTCCCCTTGGGATTTTTTGGTTCAGCCACAGAACTGAAAAATCCATTATTAGCCTGGCTGTAATGCAAGTTCTGCTGCTCACCCCTGCCCAGCCTCTCAGCAGCCTCAAACAGCTCTGAAAGAGCATTAAATAATATGGCACAGACAGTTCTTAATGTCCCTGCTGAGGTTTCCATGGGGAGCTGGTGGTGCTCTAGATGTGACAGGGACACTTATCTGCTCTGCAACAACCACGTTATTTATTGTAATTGCTGGATAGGGCTGGGCACAAATCATTTGCTTAAATGTGTAATACTTCATGCACTGGTATCAGCCTCTGCACTGGCCTCCAGAGTAAGTGAATGAGAAAAACTTCTCCTAAGGTCTCCTTTCTTTCAAACTGATGCTCAGCTTTCCCTTCCCACAGCACAAACCTCCTTCCAGAAATGGCAAGTGCATCTGCCTGGAGCAGGTGATGGACAAGTTCCTCCCCCCTCACTGCCAGCATCTCATGGAGCATCTCAGCTCTAACCAAGACTTAGCTGGAAAACCCTGATGGAGAAGATAAATGCTTTGTCTGTGCAGTTTTATAACCTACTATGTCCTCTTTTGATCTTGGCTATACAGCTAAATACAATCTTTCAGTACCAGTTCCTAAATCTCCTGTTGCCAAAGCAGTGGCCTGTCCACTGTGCTCCTCACAAGGAGAACCTCCATCCTTTGAAAGGAGTTTTTTACTTGCTGGTCCCCTCTGAGAGCAACAAAATGGGCCTCAATGCCAAGACCAAGTTTAATCCAAACTTCGCACTTCAGACACCTTAGAAGGGGACTTGGTCTCCATTTGTGTCCAGTCAGAAAGAACTCACAGGAATAAAGATGGTTGTGCAGATGGAATAAAAGATTTGGCGTGAGACGGGGTGAGAAAGCGATGCTGGGAAAGGATCCCAAGGCAAGGCAGAACTGCCCTGGGATGAACCGCCCTTGTGGAGAGCCCAGCAAACCTGCTCGAGACCAGGACAGGGGAAAGAAAAAAGACAGTGGAGGAAAACCCTTGCCATTTTGTCAAGCTGGCAAAACCACCTCCCTTCTGCAAACCCACGAACGAGCCCCTCAGAGCGTTCCCGATCTGCTGCTTCCCCTCGGATCCCAGCGGAGCACAAGCCCCTCTCACAACGTTCTGCTTCCTCAGCTGCAGAAAGTGCTTGTGGTGCAAAGGCAGAGCTACAGCCAAGCCTGACAGCTTGTGGCACAAAACCAGAGCTACAGCCGAGCCTGACAGCTTGTGGCCAGGGGTGTGACTAAACTGACTTCAAAACCCCTGACCTGCCGCCACCCCCCATTCCCGAGAAAGCCCCAAATGAACGAAAGGAAGAGGCACCAAAGCATTACCTGGAGCCAAGGTGGGTCTGGACGCCCAGTGAGGTGGCTGGGAAGGTCAGAGCTAGGGTCAGGGGTGCTGGAAACAACCTGCCCTGCTCCGTGCTTGGCTGCAGATCTGCCCCCATTCGCTCTACATGCCCCGCAATTTCCACACGCCGTGCTCCGGTGACACACCCAGCCACACATTTCCACTACAGTTCTGATCATCTGCCTGGTGACCAATTTAATGTTTGCTCACTGCGTGGGAGGGCTCAGATGCAAAGTGCCAGAACAGGTGAAGGGGTGTTTTTTTTAAGTCATTTTAAGGTGAATCCATCGCTTGTGCAAAGGAGGTGCCAGAGACGAGCAGAATTCAGGGAAGCTGCAGCTGACAGAGTTCAGCTGAGGTCCCCACTCCACATCTGGCCTGCTCCCCCACAGCCTCTGCTCCTGACCAGTCCCTGGAGCCAGTCTGGACTCCCCAGGGGGGTCCATCAATGTCATATTCTCAAGGAGGGACAAATGAGACACGAAGGAGACTGAGACTAACGAACTCGGGTCGCTTATAATGCAAAGCCAGGGTTTTGGTGCACTTAAGCTTAAGGAAGCTGCTGACCCAGCTCACAGCCTGTAAGTTATATTCCATACAGTTTTCCCCATTATAATTCAATTTCCCATGAAATAAAAGGAAACCAATTAATGTCTTTGATGCTGCACTTGGATGGAAGTCTGAACTGTTAAATTCCGAGATCTGACATGTGAATTCTTTCTCCTTCCCTTTCACAGTAAGAAGTGGGAGAAAGAGTGGCTGCTCCTACATTTAATTACCTGGGAGATGACTGCACACCACAATAAAGGGGGCTGGATGAATACCTACATGGATTAGCTACAACTATCCCAAACACACCATTACAACACTCCATGGCCCCCGCAAGAAACCACTGACCCTCCCAAGAAAAACATCCTCAAGAAATTAAGCTTCCAGGTGTATTTTGAGGTAAGAGGCGGGATAGTGATCCCAGTCCTGAGGCAGCTGAGTGCAAAACCTCTATTATTTTCATCATCACCTGTGAGCAACAATATTCTTGAAGTTCCTGAATACCAAAACAGGGAAGATCAGACCCCGGGTTGTCACGGAGTGGGGCTGCTGCATCCACTCCAGTCTCTTACCTCAGCGGGATCTTAATAGCCAGGTACCTGTCGATGGCCACGGCCAGCAAGCTGAAAATGGAGCTCTGTGTCAGCACCAGCACGAAGCAGGCAAAGAAGAGGCAGCTGTGAAAATCCACCTGGAATCCAATGCTGATCGTGATGGCAAAAGGGATGGCCAACAACCCCACGGCGATATCGGCCACGGCCAGGGACACCAGGAAATAGTTGGTGGCGTTCTTCAAGGTGCTGTTGATGGCCACAGCCCAGCAGACCAGGACGTTGCCAGCGATGGACAGCACGGCGATGATCAGCTCCAGCACGATGTAGGTGGTTTTCATAGTGTCCATGGCGAGAGCCCGGGCCGAGGAGCAGGAGCTGCTCATGAAGGGAAGGGACTTTCCACCGGGCGCCCTCCCGCAGGTACCAACGAGCCGCGGGGCGGCCAAACGCCCATCCCCGGGGCCGTGGGGGGCCGGAGGGGCGCGGCGAGCCCCGGGTCGCGGCCCCCCCCTGCCCGCACCGCCCGGTCCCCGCCCGGCATCCACCCGCGGGGCTCCGCTCAGCGCCCGCCCGCCAACGGGACCCGCCGCGGGGCCATCCGGGACCGGCCGGGCCCGGGGATGGCCCTGCCGGGGGATGCTCCGGTCCCGGGGATGCTCCGGTCCCGGGGATGCTCCGCCGCTGCCGCCCGCTCCCCGCGGAAAAGCCTCTGCCGCCGCCGGCGGGGCTATTTCTGCACATGGGGCGAGCGGGGCGGGGAGTGCGCGGAGCGGAGCCATTGGCCGGGAACCCGCGGGACCGGGACGGCGCCCCCGCATCGCCCGGCCCCGGTTCTCGCACCCCCCGGCCCCCCGCACCCCACCCGGCCGTGCCGTCCCGGGGTCGTGCCTGGCCGGCTCCCCGGTGGTTTTGGGCACGCTTTGATAATTTAGGAGTAAAAACGTCGCCAAACACGAGGGGTCGGGTGCTGCTGCTGCGGCCGGTGGGGACAGCGCAGTTGCCACACCAAAAAAAGTCCCGTCACGTCCCCCCCCAGCAGTGCGCGGACCCGAAGTGAGGGATTTCACAAAAATCCTGACAGCGCTGGTGGGTCTGAGGACGGTTATCGCGCAACGGGACATTTCCTGATGTAAGAAATGGCAAAATACCACGGATTAGGAAATGCTGTTACTCACAGGGCTGAAGTGTTTGAGTTTTGGTCTGGGGAGCTTGGAAAAAATTTAAACCTGATGCAATCACCGAAGAAAAAGGGTTGGCTGCACTGGTGGATCTTAGACCGACAGGGAATACGAAGATAAATACAATTTAATCACTGCTTACCTTTCCATCACAGGTTTCATGCTTTATGTTGTGTTCTCCACAGAGCAGAGGTTGAACTTCACACCAGCGCTGTAGCATCCAGCAGCACTGAAAAGTTCAGGACAGAAACTGGAAAAAAATCCAAACAATTGAAGAAAATAAACCTTCCTCTAGCAAACAGAGAGTAAAATTGCCATTGATTTTTTTTATTTTTTTTTTTTAAACAAAGTTCTTTCCTGTGGAAGAGAACCCTTTCTGGGGATCCAAAGTTAAGGCAGAGCAAAAACACATGGGAAAAATAGAGTCAAAATGATTCCTGTGGATGGAGTGCAAATGGAAACACTCCCATTGACTAGCAATGCTTTGGGTCAGACAGACTCAAAGGGGAACTATGAATTTATATTGAACAAAGTCATTTTTATGAAGTTGGCCATCTCAGGAGCAGAGCATTTAAGGCTGCCCAGGATGCTGAAGGAAAGTGTCTGGGGTGTATTTGACTGGATGGGGACACACAGAAGGTTCCCTTTGCTCCCTTCAGATGGAAGGATCTGCACCTTTGCACTTCAGACCCCCAAGCACTCTGCTGTCACAGAGAAGGACCAATTCTCACAATGGCACTACCAGGGAAGTACGTAATTCCTGTGATTCAAACCTTGGTGTCCACCTGGGACTGTGCTGAAAGAGCTCTGAGGTGAGCTCAAGGCTGCTGGCTCACAGCCCCCGTGTCAGGCTGCTCCATCAGCACTGGCTGGATCCTGAACTTGCCCACACCAGTTTGGTTTATTTATTATTTTGGGATTAGTGTAACTTCCCCCGTGCAGAGCCTGTTATAATCACTTAAATGAGGGTAAACTATCATGGAAAAGCACTTTTCCCCCCAAAGCAATGGATTTACATCAGGGTTTTTACACACATTGCTTTCCTAGTGCTGAAACATGTGCCAACATCCACCTTCTGCTGCTTTACAGCACCCCAGGAAGACCACAATTAACTTTCTGCAGTGGATATACCTTATTAGAAAAAGATCTGCTTTTGTGATCATAGAAGCACTTTTTACAGGCTGAGCCAAGGGAAATTGTGGTTTATCAAGTCAGACACGGACAGAGAAACCATTATTTCAGGTTCTGATGAATAGGTTGTTTGGGCAAGGTCTCTGTGAGACAGGTAGTAAGGCACTATGAGTATGGTGGATTTTGCATTACGTGGAGATTCATGGCTCTCCAAAACAGCAAAGCCTTTGCCAAGGTCCAGTGGTTTATTCTGGCATTAACCAGTGCAACTGAACTTACTCCCAACACAACTCCTGCAAGTGGAGCCAAGGACAGGCTCAGCTCTGTTGTACCAAACGTGGTTCGATCCTGCCGGCAGTAAGAGCAGGATGAGCCCATCTCCAGACAGAGACACCAATCCTGCCCCCCAGCTGCGCTCTAGGAGCCTCTTTTAAAACACACAGCATCACCCCCCTGCCACGAAACACCAGTGACCGTGCTGGCCTGGTGAAAACAACCACCTGAGCGGGCACTGTGAAGCCCTGCAGCTCCTGGGGCTCAGAGCATGGGTGAGGGGGGTGCACATTTACGTTCTGGAGTCTGTAAAGGAGCGAGGGATTCCCACGACTGTGGAGGTGAACAGAGCCCAGAGCCTGCAGCTTGTGGGATCCACGCTCAGCAACGCCACGGCAGCGGGTCACCGGAGCGCCGCTGGACGCTCGGGTGTCGGACAAAGATGAATCACCACCACTGTTATTTTCCTGGAGTCCGTTTTGCTCCGGGGATTCGCCTCCCAGCACTCACGTAGGGAGCAGCACCAGCCCCGACCTGCCGCTTTCAAGTGCGGGGGCTAATCTGGCTCTTTTGTTCCGGGGGAAACCCGATTTAAACAGATCCCACGTCTGTGAGTGGCGGAGCGCTGGGAGACAGGAGCGGCCCCCTGGGGTGGCCACAGCCCGTGTCTCCGTGGCTTGGCAGGAGCCCACCGGCCTCGTACGTGCCGTTGCCTCTGTCGCTGCCGTCCCGGGGGAGCGGAGCTGCCGCTTCGGAGGCCGAGCTCTTCCTGCAGCCCCTGTGATCTCTCCTGAGCCAGGCCTCTGCCTCGCCGAGGACTTCCCGAGCGGCCTCTGCCTTGACACCTCCAGAGCTCTTGGCCCGGCCACAAAGAGCTGGAGAGGAGCCCCACTGACACACATCTCTCCACACACACCCAGCAAGGGGCCCGGAGGGCTCCGAACACAAAGGAAAGCTCCAGAGTCAGTGACAGCCGAGATGTTCTTGCCGGCCCCGCACCCAGATTTGCCATGTCAGGCACTTCTGAGACAACAGCCACCTCAGCAGCTTTTGTTCCTCTCTAAACCCACAAAGAACGAGCGCTGAAGTGGGAGTGTCTCTGCCGCAAAGGGACGCGGACATATCCTGGATATCAAATATGGGGGGAAAAAAGGTGGATGCCAGACAAAGAGTTCATCTTCTTGCTGCTACAGGGACGTCCCTCATATTGGCTTTGGCAGCCCTGGGAGTGCTGCAGCAGCGAGCAGAGCTGGCTCTCGGGTGGTGGAGGGCATTGGCCCAGCACTTGGTGGCTTTGTGAGCAAAGCCATCCCTTCCCAGAAGGGGCAGCTCATCCCAAAACTGCCATGAGGGGGGACACTGGGAAACCAGGAGGAGAAACAGAGGCAGTTCCCAGGCTTCCTGAGCACGCCCTGGTGTGGAGCACAGGCTGTGGCACAGTCCCATGACATGCCCTTCTATGCCCACAGGGGCTCAGAGGGTCTCTGTTTCCCCAGACCTTGCCAGCACACCCTGAAAAAGCCTCCACACTCGTGTCTCCCCAGGAGACACTTGCAGTTATAACCTCCCTTCACCGCTTGTCCCCTCTGCAAGGACTGTGGGCTGAGGGAGGCACTGCTGACAGAGGTGACAGCGGGGATTTGCAAGGTGGGCGTGAGGAGCTGGGCTAAGACCAGCCCCGAGTGCCGGGAACAGACCTCGGCCACAACTGCAGAGCTGGCACAGCCTCCAGAGCCACATCCCCCTTCCCACTCAAGTCTTCATTAGCACTTTTGAGTTGTTTCACAGGGCAAGACACAGCCTGTCCTGAGCCTGACTCCAGGAAAGGATTCCCAAGGCATGGCACAACCTCTCAGCCACGGAGCAGGTACAGAAACCCTCTTGGAAGCGGTGCTGCCAGTGACAGCCAGCCCAGGGGAGGTGAAGGGAACCAACTGGTTTTTGGATAACTTGGTTATTCACAGGCAGTGACACAAACACTCACCTCTGCGTGTTTGTTGCCCACGTGGCTGTGCTGAGCATTAGCACGTCAAAGGCTCCAGGGGAGCTCTGAATTAAAAGGTGAACGGCCAAAGGTGAGTTTGCAGCTCTGTGGTTGGAGGAGTTTTTGCTGGAGGAGGAGGCTGTGAAAGGAAAGTAGAGAGTGAGATTCCAGGGAAAGCTATTTCCACACTGGAGGTTTCAGTCGTTCTGCAAAACCCTTGGAAAGCAAAACAGAAAAACTACAGTAAGATCGTAAACTGCAGATGACCAAACTTGGATTTTCCACATCCCCGGGGTCACTGCCAGATAATAAGTGTGTATTACCCTGGAATCTTAAACTGGTTTTTAAATTGTCTGCAAGAACTCATCTTTTAACAATGCAGGTGTGTGAATTCTTTATAAATTGTTTCATTAGAAAACAAAAAAGTCACCACAAGTTTGGAAAAAAAAAAAAAAACCCCCCAAAACATAAACAGTGATGGAATTAAAAAGGAAGGATTTTGGCTGAGGGGCACCCAGGGTATGAAAACATCTTGAAGAAACATTTTGAAGAAATTTTTCATTTACCTCTGTGTTTGATTTTATGTATTAACCAGCTCCTGTGATGAAGAGCAAAGTCCCTCTTCCAGCAGGTTTTGTACAGGAAAGCTGCTGCTCCAGCCCCGCAGTGCTGAGCCCTGGCTGCAAATTCTCCCAGCCAGTCCTGGGCCCGGTGTCCCCTTTCTGTTGGTGAAGCTGGTACAGCCAATTTCTCCCGAGAAATCAATCGCCAGTGTTGTGTTTCCAGGCCAACATCAGCGGGGAAAGCCCCGGTGCAGCCGGACTGGCAGTGATGCCCTTTGCAATTCAAACAACCTGCGGTCGCTTCAGCACTTGGTTCGCAGCCCAGCAGAGCCTTCAGACAAGTTCATGCCCTCAGAAAGCCAACCTGCTAAGTGCCCTCTCCACTTCCAATCAACACTTCGCAGCAACACCCAATCAACACTTCACAGCAACGAGAAGTGATTCTGCTCCCCGCCAAACCCTGACAGCAGGGAAATGTGCTCTCACCCCAGCCTTTAAAGCCATTCTGCTTCATGCAAAGGTGTGACATTTGGAGCTCCAAGTGACTGCAGTGAGAGGACTTGGACTGCTGCAGCACAACTTCTCTGAATACAGAACTATGCTCAAATTCGAGAGAAAAGCAAGATTTAATTCATATACTTCAGCCTGCTTTCTCTGTGCGAGATGAGATCAGGATTTATAAATATCTGTTATTACTATTACTGTGATGATCTGCAGCTATCAGAGGACAACCACAGCATGGAGAGAAACCTGTGGTGTCCCAGCTAGAGCTCTGAAAACCACCCCTGAGCTCTAACAGCCAGGCTCCTGTCACAGGAAGGGCCATGCAGGTCGCTCGGGGGTTAAAGAGCAGCTCAGCTGTGGTGAAGGGAAACTGCAGAATACACACAAAAAATTCAAATCAGCCAATGCAGAGGCAGGACCAGCCTTCCTGTCCACAGGCAGCTGCCAGCAAATACTGAATTTGCACTCAAAACCTGTTTGAACCCAAATATCATTATTACACAGCCCCTGTTGTATTGCTGCAGCACAGAAATGGGGTTTCTGTTTTGTCCAGGCTCCATAACTACTGGCAAAAATAAACCTAGTGCTGTTACAGCCCAAGAACTTGGTTCATGTGGTTTCCATCCTTGCAAGGCTCTGTCAGAAACCCTCTTAGCTCAGTCCCTCTGAAAGCAATGTCTAATCAGAGCTGAAGGGAAGAACCTGGCCTGCACCATCTCATGGTATATTAATTATTATTAATATTACTAACCCCTCTGCAAGCTTCAGACAGAACTCTCCCTCCCCAGCTCTCCAGGGTCCTGGCAGTGCAATTGCTCTCCAGGGCTGAACTGTGCAGAGATTATTTGTAATGCTTTGCTGTTCAGACCCGTTGGGTTGCCTGGACTGGAACACTTGAGCAAGAGGCCAGGCTCACAGCTTCCCCTGAAACTGCCCTGGCTGCAGTTTTAATTTGGGCAAGGAAAATAACAGATGCTTTGTAACTGAAAAAAAAACCAAGCAGAGTCATGGTTGCAGCCTCACTTCCCGGGAGCTTGATCCTGTTGGGAGAAATGTTGGGAATGACACGACAAACCACTCACCTGCAGGAGTTCCTTCAGGTCCCTGATTAGAGCGTGGGAGTGGGTTACTGTGAGAGAAAGGATGGGCTGACTGAGACAAGTTACAGAACATCAAGGTGGAACAAGGGTTTGAACTGCTATATATCTTTTTTTTAGGCCAACAGAAGTGGTAACACAGACCTTTGCACAGAAGGTGTACAGCTGTCTGTGTGGAGCGGGCCAGGAAAAGCACTGGCTCCCACATTAATTCTCTTAATCCTGTTGCTTTCTCTTTAACCAGCTTAAACTCTTGCTGTGTGGGCAAGGATGAAGCCTGAGTTATTGCTGTGTACTTAAGGAAGGACAGTTCACTTTCTGGATATATGAATAATGTTTACCCACACTGGCATTTTACAGCTTCATTTTCTCCCTGCTCTGCTCAATAAACCCAGTGATTGCCTCCATCATCTGACTGTCATCTTCCCTGGGGGACATTGACTCCAGGGTCCTGCTACCCAGAGCTCATGTCTGTAGTTTTCCAGCACTGAATTCTGAAGTACTCTACCTGTGAGACTTCAGCCACCTGGTTCTGACCTTTGCAGCCCATCACGTTTCCATCTGGAAGACTCTTTCATTCTACTCATGCTGCTTGTGCTTCTCTGTGATCTCTTATGGCTTCTCTCTTTCACCACTCAGGAAGGGAATCATTCTTTCCATGCCAATCCACGTTCTCTAAGCATCAGGAGTCACTTGGCACTAAAAGCATGCTGAGCCACAAAGCAGCCCTCAATCTTGTCATCTCACCCCATCTAAAACCACCCACAAATCATCCCCAGAAAACACTGGCCTCAAATTTCATTTGCAGTCTCTCACTGAACCACTTGCAAACATATCCCTGGATATGTCCACAGAGAATCCAGCTTTCCCCAACAAATAAATCAAAGCATCAGGAGTGTCTTCTGAGGAGAGCTGAGACAGCAGAGGCTGAGAACATCATTTAATACCCAGCTCTAAAAATCCAGGGCTGAAACACGACCCTTGGGTGGGGAAAGGCAAAGTAGTTTGGATTATGCAAACGAGAACTTTTTCCCATAAAGTTTCACCTCCACAGCTGGACACAAAGACACCCAGGCTTGAAGAGATTCAAATGACTTCTTTTATCGGCTTGTTTGCTTTGCTGACTCAGTGATTTGATTGCTCAGGTATGGCCCCCACCTCCCTCAGATAAAAGCAGCCTCTGTGAAAGTGTTCTGGAATTTGATCCCAGCACCTTTGAAAGCCCTGTACAAAGACTGGATGGTGGCTGGGGCACTAGTCCTTTAAGAGCCCCTAGTGCAGAGACACTGGTCCCTTCTGTGCCTTTTCCTTCCTTTGCACTTGGATGATTTCCTACTGTCTCTTCAGCACTAGTTATTTCAGAAACTTGAGAGATCTCTTGCACTCCTTCATCCCCAAAACAATCTTCTGAAAGCCATCCAAATGCATCTAAATTAAAAAATGAAACATGATGTAGTTATGAAAAGAAGAGATTCTGAGCAAAATGTTCTTTGCTACCAGTGCAGGAGAATCAGTGAAACCACTGATATCTTAAAACCTCTCCTGGGAGTCCTGCTTCCCAGCAGACTGAGGAAGAATCCGTTTTCATAAACTCAGAGAGTCCCAGAATGGTTTGGGCTGGAAGGGACCTTAAAAATCATTCAGTTCCAACCCCATACCCTGTGCAGGGACACTTTCCACTAGAGCAGGTTGCTCAGGGCCCTATTCAAACTGACCTTAACACTTCCAAGGATGGGAAATGCCTTGGATTTTGTGTTGTATGTAGAGAACTGAAACATTACAATGAACATCAGAAACGGAAAAAGATTTATTAGAAATATTACACAGATTTTTGCATCATACACTTTAATAATGTTAATATTTAAATATTAGCATGTCCAAATCTGGCAATGCCTAGTATGTACATTCTAATGTGCTCTTTGTATAAATTAGGTTACGATGCAACATCTGTACCCAGAAGGGAAAAGCTAAAACTGCCAGAGGTGATCGTCCCATATGGCAAACTCGAGCCTGGACCAACAGTCAATAAAAACACTGTGTCCAGCACTGCCCAGAGGGACTTGGCACATGTGCAAGTCAAAAATGTAGAGACCATCAGCCGAGAAAAACACGTGAACTGCAGTTCAGTGAGAAGCTGTTTCTCCACCGCGCCGGTGAGTGAGTGTAGACGGCGCAGCTGAGCACAGTACGAGTTATTGCTGGGTTTAAAAATGCCTTAATGCTCCATGCCCTGAGTCTTTTTAGGCAATAGCCCTCTTCTGACAGGAAAATGCATAACCTCATCCCATACAGACCCTGCCTGTGATCAGATGCACGGGGCTCAGCTCTGCCAACAGCCGGCCCTGTCAGATCCTTCCCTCTGGAATACCCGGTGCCCCCAGCACAGCAGGATGAGGGAGGTACGAGCAAACCAACAAGCCCAGGCTCGTGAGGTCATTGCCAAGGAAGGGGGAAGTCAGGGAGGCAAAAAGGTAGATTTTGAGGAGTTGCAGGTCAGGAACCAAACAGGGAAGAACCAACCGTTCTGCCTGCGTGCGCTCGCTCGGTCTGGCCGGAAAGCTCGCACGTAACTGAACACACAAACAAGATAAATCACAGGGAAAACCTGTAAAAAACAAACCTCAGATCACAGAAAGAAAACTGCCAAAACTCAAAGGGGATGTGCACAAGCCAAAAATCCCTCTGCTCAGCACAGCTGCCTTGCTGCGGCACAGGAAGAACCGGGAAATCTTTGTCCCCTTTGCGTTTCCGTGACTGTCACAGGCACAGGAAAGGGGACCCAACAAGGGCAGCTGTGCTGTGTCCCTTCCTTGTCTTCTGACATCCACCCCAGGCTGCACTCTGAGGAGTAATATTCCTCAAGCTGACAATCCATATGGGCTCTCTGATGTCCTTTGCAGTCCACAAAGGCCCAGGTGTGTCTGTCCCACATTCCCTGCTCCTCACACGCTGGACTCTCACTCTACTCAGTCTCCCCATGTACCTTCTGAAACAGCTCTTCAGCCTTCCTAGAAAACCTTCTCAGAGGGCTGACTCTGGGCTGGCTCCTCCACACCTCTTGTACCTTCCCAAGCCATGAAACAATCTGTACCTTCTGTGTCTCACCTGAAATTCCAGGAGCCACTTTAATCTCCTTTCCTCTCTCTCTCTCTCTAAAGGCTACAGTACAACAGCCACACGCTGCAATTTCCCTCCATGGAATAATGTCACTGGAATCTCCATTCCAACCACCCTTCTCACGTGCTCATCCAAAAATCAGCTGTTTGGTTTCCTGCAGACTTCCCAAGGACACACCCAGGCTCGTGGCTACCAGTGAGGGTGTATTCAGGGAGCCATGGGAAGAGATCCCACCTGCCTGCTCCAGGGAAAGATCCACTACTCCTAAGAGCAAAGACAGAATGGATTTAGGCAGTTTAGGCAAACTTACTGCTCCAACAGTACGTCATTCCATCCCATGTTCCACTCCAGGACACCTTCAGAGGATTATCAAAACTTCTATAAGGACTCTCCATAGCTTACCCTTGACTAAACTCCCTAAAATTTAAAGGCAGCTTGAAGTTTTTGCATTTCAAATGTGAGATGTCCTATGAAGGCCTGTGGATTTTGAATATCAGGCCGGTCTGCAGCACCTTATGTAGGACAAATTTAAATTCATATTGAAATTTTAAGGCAGCGTGAAAAAAAAACCAACAGCAATCTCTGAAAATGCAGGTCTAGAAACGTAATTTTGCAAAGTTCAAAGGGAAGAAAAATACACAACATTGTAACACAAAAATGATCTGGAGAATCATCTCTCAATCTCAAAGCATCAGCTTTTCAAAATGAGATGTTTTTCAGGTTTGAGGACTGAACAGCAAAAGGTGAAACTGATCATCTTTTTCCCTGTCACAGCTCTGCTCTAACTCCTGGATAAGTAAAAGAATTTAAGAACATGCCATTAGAACTGGGCAGAATTAGTGTTTGGTCTATGCTACTGGGGGAGAACAAACGGCAAAGAGATGACAAACTTTGCACAAGTCGTTTGAGGGGCTGGGAGGACAAAAAGCTTTCAGATGGCACAGAATGGTCTGGAAGGCTGGAGTGAGCCTTGGAGACTCAGATCAGCGCCAGGACAGCGCTCGGAGCCGGCGATGCTGACACGGGGATAACGCACATTCCGTGTGCTGAGTCACACGGGACACACTCCCTGTGACCACAGGGTTAAGACTGTCCTTCTTTTTACATCAAGTGGAGCCCTCTGACTTTGAAATGTTTACCAGAGACTGGGAGTTAAAACAGTTTTTCTCATCCTTGCAAGTGCCCGATCCAGGGCCCAGTGAGGAATATGGAATTTTCTGTGCTGACTTCACCAGGGCTCTGAACTGCAGCCTGCTGGAGAGAATTGGGATCCCTGCCAAGGGACACCTCCAGGGAAAAGAGCTGCTGCACCCCCGAGGCCGTGGAGCTCTGCAGTGTGACTGCCTGGCTCAATGAACTCTGCTTAGCAGAGTGCTCCTCTTCCACCTTATCCCACAGGAGGAGACCTGTGTCTGAGAACACGGAGAGCAGCTCATCCCAGGTTCTCTAGGGATGCCTGGAGAGTTAATTCCATCTGGGAAGCACTCTCTTGCAGAGATCTAACTCTGGCAAGCATTCACAACTGCTTTCTCACAGCAGAGGATGACACCAAGCGTGCAAGGGCAGTGTGAGTGCGTGCCACTGTCCTCTTCCATCACACAGGCTCTCAAAACATTGGAATCAGACTTTCCCACAGAATAAATGTCAGACTAAAACTAAGAGCAAGTGATGCTTTTCTTCTTCTGCAGAACAGGCACACACATCCTTTCTGTTCAATACACTCACTGGCCTTGGGCTCTGTCATCTATCCCTGAATCCAGCATTTTGCTGTGAGAAAACCAAAGTCTCAAATAGGTTGTTTACTAATTAAATAGTATTAAAAAATAAAATCAAACAACAAAGCACTGTAGGGAAACCAGAGGTTGAGAACAGCCACCTGCAAAGCCCCAGAAATCCTAAAACCAAGTTTCTTCTGTGAAATCTCGTTTCTATTCCATGAGCCTTTCTTCAGGAGTTAGGAGCAGTGAGTACCAGGGTTTTTTGGTAAGAGAGAAACAATCCCTAGCTCCCTAAGTCTAATGCTCACAAAGCCTCAGGTCTGGTCACAGGGTTTAAACACAGTAACCAAACACCAGCTTCCTCCTACAGGCACAGCCTGGAGCAGCCAGGCCAGCCTCCTGCCGGATCCTGCACACGGGCCCGCTCCAGGAACAAACCAAGCAGCCTGTTTGATCCTGCCATCCTTGGAGACAAACAGAAAAAAAATCAACTTCACAAGGTGAAATAAGAGGAACAGTGTAATGGAACTGAGCAGCATCTTTCAGACACTTTGCTAACAGTATTACCGAGGTGGAGAGCTGCTCGCTGGCGCCTCGGCTCCGTCACACACAGACGGGTTCCAGTTACATTCTCTGTAATTTGTGGAGTGAAGCTGCGACTTCCATTGGTACTAATATATCACTGTGTCCATTTACAGGGTAACATCACTTCCAAGCATGTCACAGTGCCCCTTGGACTGTATTTTATTGGATAGGGCACGGGCTGTCTCCAGATTCATGACTCTATGCAGCAATTACGTATCTGCGCTGACTAGACAGGAGCAACACAGGAAAAAAAGGAAGTTACTCCACTCAATCCACAAAAAATATGAACTACTGAGATGTCACTGTATTGCTCAGAGTCATCACCTGATTACTGGCACCTTCCAGGCTAAAGCTATTAAATTGCATTTGCAACATTCCTGTGATAACTGTGCCTGCACAGTCAGCTGGGAAACCGAGCTCTGGCTTCCCGGAGTAATCAAGTAACAAAGTTGTAGCAGTAAATCTATTTTTCCTCAAAGACATTACTTCTGTTTGAGCTGAGATGAAGCCCCAGCACCTAACAGGATCTTTTAGGGTTCTTTCACTAACTGGTGATGGAACAGAGGGTCAAAGATGGTCCTGTTATTGTCCTGCTGATTACACCACGAGGAGCAAACTGGTGCAGTTATTGGGTGAGGTGTGTGAGTAACTCAGGTTAAGGTTCTACACACTTAGTGCATCTGTCATGGTGTCCTAGAAAATACATGGAGGCAAGAAAACAACATGTATTTGGGATGAGTTAAGCATGTTTTGGCAAGAAGAGCATTTTTGTGTTAATATTAATCTCCCAGCCTCCCTTGAGTGCCAGCACAGAACTTCATTTTTGTAGGTCTCCTGTCGAGGCAAACACCGTTAGCCCAAGGGAACCTCCAGAAATATCCCACGTGCGCCCGGAAATGCTTTGCAATTTCCACGTGGCAGTAAAATTACAGATGAATTTGGCTTGTAAAGATGGAGACAACAGATATATTTATTTGGTTGCAGTCCCAGATGTAATCGAAGTTACGGAAGAGCTTTCTTTCCGACTAAGAGCTTCGGTTGGTTGTGGAAGAGGAGCGAGCGGGTTTTTAAAGTGATCGAGTGCATCTGTAGCATTCTTTGTTCTCTTCCCCACTTTCTGTCCAGCTCTTGCTCTGCACCTCAGGTCTCAAAGTACTTGTAAATCTGGGCGACGTACTGCATCACGCTCTGCCAGTCCGGCCGGTCCGTGTACATCATCTCGCTGAGCTCCTGCACGGGACACACAGAGCAGGGCTCAGACAAGCACCACCAGGGTCCCCTGAGGAGCTGAGGCCACTCCAACTGCTGCTTCCACCCCAGAGCTCCGTGAAGCCACACACACTGCAATGATCTACCGGCCAAGCGCAATTCCAAAACCCGTTAACAAACTGGTTAAACGGCCCTGTACAGCCCCCAGTCTGCAAAGATTCCCTCCATCTGCAAAGACCAATTCTCTACATAACTTCACTTACAACTTCATTTATACCTTCATTTAAACTGCTGCTTCTTTGCATGGCTTTGCTTCTGTATTTAGCTCACGAACCCCATAACATTTTTCCCATCGTATTAAACTTATCTCGCCCTTGTCATATTGTTGATTTTGGAAAAGGCCTTTTGAACAGTTTAAAAAGCAAATTATCTTTCTGCTTCTTTAAACACAAAAGCAAAAGGAAACAAAATACTCTAACAGGCCAGTCTGCCCATGAAAATATGAATAATCTGGAGTTGGCATCCCAGAGGAGGACATAATCAATACCCTCTTTTCAATATTAGAGGACCTTCATAAGTTCCTTCAAATTATATTAATTCTGTGATTCTTCAAGTTCTTTCTGGAAGTTTTCCTAACACTATGAGCTTTCAGGTGATGGCACAAGCCTTCCCCAGCACTATGTGAACACTTCCAGTGCAAGGCCACAGACTGGCCACGTGGCAACAAAGGCATTGGAACAGTGTATGAAGCAAATCCTCTCCTTGCTAAAAGAAGGTCACTCACCAGACTAGGTTTGATGCCCACACTTTCAGCAGCTTGAAATGCTAACAGCAGATTTCTCTTCTGTAAAAACAAAAGTTCAAAAGGATTGACGCCAAGGTATGATTCCTGAAGCCTTCCTTGCATCTGGGTAATCAGTAAGTTTAAATGAGCAGGTATATTTGAAAACTCTAAACCACCAGATTCCACACCTGCACACAGACACTTTTTTGGATTAGTAAGGTACACTCATAAGTTCTTTGTCTTTGAATAGCTCATTTACTTTTGCCCAAACTACAGCCCTCTGTTTCTTACAAAAAGGTTCTTTTTGTGGAACAGATAACTTGGAAAAAAATCCCACTGAGCTTCTGTCTTCTTATGAGTGACAGTTTCTGCAGAGGTGTTAACTAATGTAAGGCATTCCTCTATATAGTGTAATTCTTGTCATAATAGGTACTAGCTGTCTGAGGTAAATCCAGATTCCTCCCCTTTGTGAGGATCCACACTGGTGATCCAGCATGTGTAACGTGTGCTGCTACCTCAGGACCCCAGGAATGCTTCAGCCTTCCAAAAGGGATGCTGCCCACAGCACTCGCTGCATTCAGCCAACCTGTCACTGACTCTCTATCCAGCAGTCCCTGCATTTCCCTCTGGGAACTCACTGCTGGTTTCCTTCCCCTTTTCATCCACTCCACTCACTGTGAATTCTGCAAGTGCTGTAGGAGCAGGCACAACACAACTTACCTTGTCCTGGCTGTTGAGCTCCTGGTAAGGAATATGTGCAGGCAAATAGGTGTGCAGGAGAGCACAGAAGGCCAGCCCATCACTCCAGCTGCTGCTGAAGTTGGTAATATCAATATTCTGTAAGACAAAACACAAACCATCCCTGAACACTGCCACACAACACACAGAAAAACCCCCCAAACCGTAGTTTTTATGCAGTCATGGAACAAAAGCCCCAGAGCTGAGCTAGGAAAATCTGTAGTGACACTCCCACCACTGCCAGCTCCAAAAGGAGGGAGGTGAAAAAGAAACATTTGGCATGAAATAGTCTTAGTACACTTGAGAGTTTAAATGGTAAAAAAACCATCTTCCTTCCCCTTGTTGCTGGACAGTGGGACTGTTCTTTGCTGGGCACAGAACTCACTACAAGGGTGCACAGAGGAAGCCCAGTTTCCCTGCTCATGGCAGCTGAAGTCCAGAACATGGACTACAGTGAAATAGAAAATGGTATTTTAAAGTCAGCCCATCTGGAGAGAACCCCTTTAAAACACAAAGACTTCTGGGGGTACAGAGTGCACTCAGGGTTCTTCACAGGGACTCTCTCAAGAGGCACAGCTGTACCTAAAACAGGCTGGTGGCCCAGTTCTGCTCCTGTGAACAAGGAGACCTTTCCAACGCTCCTGTGGGCACTGTCTGGCCATACCAGCACACAGAGGAGTCCTCAGGGCTAAGTTTTGCTGCTGTAGCAGCAGCTGTGGTCCCAGATACTGGCTAAAAAACCAAACAGTGAACTAAGTGATCCAACTGCTGGAGTGGGGAGGCTCCAGGGCACGATGGAACTGCCCCATCTCTCACCCCACGGCAGGTGTGGAGTCACCCCCCAATCATTCTGACCAGCCACATCATCCTGGGTGCTGAACCTCAGTTCAGGCAACCTGCCACTTCACTTTCCTTTAGCTACTTTGTGGTTTCTCTCAAGACTCCCCCAAAGGCAAGGCTTTCACTGCACCACTCATACAATAGCTAATGCAGACACACGAAAACCCAGACAGGAATTATTTTAGCATGTGCTCTTTGCTTATGATGATTAGTTGTCCAACCTGGACTCTGTCCAGTCAGACAGGATTTCAAATTAGTAATAAATGTCCATAACCAAACATGACTCAAATTGAAGCAGCACAGAGTATTTCAGGTTGGAATATCTGGCTGTAATAAATCCACAAACCTAACGGGCTCCGAAAGCAGCCACCACCACCACACTGCCCCAGCCACCACTGTTGTGCTGGGCCCTCCATCTGTCAGTGGAGATAAAAATGAGGCATTGGCTGAACACCACCATAATAAAAAAATGATTTTGCTCTGAAAGCTGCCTGGGCTTTGCCTGCTCCATAAACTCGCATCGTGGAAGCCCAATTCGTGGATATGGAACTGGCAGAAGCTGGACTACTCTGCTTTCTTGAAGCTTCAGACGAGTTCCTTTCTATTTATCAATCTGCAGTTAGTGGGAAAGGACTCACTGCCAAGTGTTTTTACTGAGGCCAGTACGTTTTATCAGCAAGTAGCCTATCATCAAATGCCAATATTCTCATTTTATATTGTATGATAGAAATGGAGGTCGTTCCTCCCCTCTGCCAAAGGCCATGGAAACAGGAACAAACAAAGCCTTAGTTGAGCAACAGGACTAGACAAAAAGGCAAGTCTTGTTTGTGTGGGAACATTATATCTATCCTTGTTTTCATGATGCTATTACAAGACACGAGAGATCCCAAACTGCTTCTTCCTACAGTATTCCACTATCCCAGCATCAGTCTGATAATTTTACTCCTCTTTGTAGTTTTAGCTACAATTAAAAATGTTCTCCTCCTCCCATCTACCAATGTCTACAGGTAAGAAGCACTAATGTCTACAACAATCAGAAGTAAGTTCAAAAATCCTCCCATCCCCAACAGCACTGTCAGCTTCAGTAACTCTTGGATCCAAGTCTTACAAACAAGCAAAAGTTCAAGGATGGGGTTCTGCTGACCATATTTAAACCACAGATGAAATCCACTGTAGAGTGGTATGCCATGACCAACAGAGAAAACCAACTCAAACCTGAATTTTTGTCCTAAATGTAAACCCAAACTGAATGGTCACAGATTCAGCTCAACTGCTCAGTTAATAGTGCACAAGCAAACACTTAGACATGCTCAAAACCACTTAGTTCCGTTTTTACCTCCAAGCAGCATCAATGAATTTTGGTTATTTTCCTCTAAACAAATGCATTTCCACTTCATACGTGGTATCAACCCCTCTGTGGCATTTCATCTTGGCCTCTGTGTTAACTAGTTTTGCATTTGGGATATAAGGCCGTGGCAAATGGAAAGTGATCCATGTTTTGCTACACTGCAGCTTTATTTGTAATACCTCCTCCACTACACCACACCAAGAGGAATTAAGTCAAAATAGAGACAACTCTGATTTCTCGGAAGATCTCTGGCTCCCCTGAAGCCATTTGGGAAAAAAAAAAAAAGGAAAACAATTTAGGGAATGAACACCTCGGAAACTATTCACTTCTCTTGATTGTTTTGGCAGCAGAACCCGTCTCAGTCTTTCTGCCCCACCTCTCTGCTCCTCAACACACAGCCCATGGACATGTGGGAGCTATTTGTGTTGATGCTGTTAATGTGCAGTCCCAAACTGCAGCACGAGGAGTTGGGTGATTTCTGTCTCCCAGCGTGTTTACAGCAAAACCCCCGCCCCAGGGTCTGAAAAACTGCACCTGGCTCCCCATGAGGCCCCTGGAAGTTAATCTAGAAAGGATGGCACCACTCAGGAGGAAGATGCAGAATGAGCATAAGGAGAAATATGGAAGTGGAGTAGGGACTGCAGAGCAAACTGAGATTTAACACGAAAAATTTGCCACTGTGTCGTCCCAGTACATCTCATGGTCACTGGTACCCCGATGTCTTCAGCACACCATCAGTGGATCCACACTGCTAAAGACACCTGCAGTGCCACTTGGCAGTGAAAATAGGTCATTCTCTTCAAATGAAAGCTCATCAGCGAGCTACTACACATAAACTGGGAATATGAAGAGAGTGGGATCTGGAAGCATAGCTATCAAAGTACCAAAGTATCCAGTACAGTTTGGCTCTGGGAACACTTAAGTACCTGACATTTAAAAGGCAAAATTTAAATAAAAAATAAAAAATCCAGGCAGTGTTATTGAGGGAGCAAATGTATTATCTGTGATATTAGTGGCAGGCCAAGTCTAAAAGACACTAAACACCTGCAAGTCATTACCCTCAGCCCCCTGCCCTGGGAACGGGACCTTTGCTTGCACATAACAGAGAGCTCAGAGAGCCACAGGAAAGACACACAGGGAAACCTGTGTGATCTGTTCTCACTAAAAACAACTTCTTGTTTATCTGAAAAAAACACCACCCCATTGGGTTTCACCAGATTTTTGACTCCAAGCAAAAAAGCAACAATGACATCACACGCTCTTCATTGCAGGCCGAGCGCGTTAAAATACTGATAGAAGATATTCCCACTGTGCAGATGTTGCTGTGCCCACAGCAATGGCTCTCTGAGTCAGAATCTTCTCTCTAGGACCCAGAATTATCAGCTGTAGACATGGAACTCTGTGGAAGGAAGCCTGCAATAACTATGACCTGAGCATCATTCTTCCCACCCTCCCCGCAGTGCTGGACATGCCCTCCTGCCTCTCCCAAGCCAGGGGTATGGAATGGAACACCAGAACATGCCAGAGTGGCTGATTATGAAGGTTCAGCCCATACAGAATATCAACTTAAATGCTGAAGACAGAACAGGTTAAAATAAATACACTGAACAAGTCAAAGCCTTGCTTTTAATAGCAGCTCCCCCTTAAGAGGCTCAGCTTTCTGCTGTCCTTCCAGCTCATCCCTGCCCAGACCCACATCTCCTCACAGGCCAAGTCCTGAACAGCTCAGTGTTTTCACCTGGTTATATTTAAACATACATGTCTGAACAGGAACCTCCTTTCCACGAGCCACATCCCTGCACATCTGAACCCTGACCTTTCTAACGTCAAATGGATCAAGGCACTTTGAAAGGGAACCTCCAAAGATGACCTAAACCCGCCCATCTTTAACAACAGCTGCAAGAAACTGCCAATCTAATTTGATTTATTACACCCTAATTGGCTGGGGCCACGTCAGACAAAGAAGTTCTATCAAAGGAAGTGTACAAGCTTCAGGCTGTGACCAGGCAAGTTCTAAACACTTCCTAAGAAGCAACACGAGTGAAGAATGGCTCCTTTTAGCATGACCAATCTCCCGAGCAAACAAAACACTCCAGTTCATCTGAAATGCTCCAGCAAAGATATGAAACATTTGGGCAATCTACTGGAAATAGGGGTGAATGAGAAGTGTGGTCGGGTCCAGTTAACACGGATGAAAGGCATAAATGCCTGAAATTAAAGGCTGCCTGGATTCTTCTGTAATTACAGGGTGCGCCCAGATGACTTGGACAATTGCACACAGCTATTTTCAATGGGTAGCTGCAAGCCTGAAGTGATTTCCATATCACATTTAGTCAATCTACTACTAGGAACCTTCCTGAATTCTCTCACAAATCTTTTTCTGCTAAGTGGAACACACAATAAAGTAATGCCTTTTGATAAAAAAATAAAATGAAATCCAGAATAACTTGAGGAACAGCAATACTGTGTATTGTATAGAGACTAAGTGGGTAGCCAAGACTGGGAAGGAAGCCAAATGACCTTCTGCCCTCCAGGCTGTATTAATATCCCTGGTTCAAATGGTTCAGGCAACTGCAGTCTCCATAAGAATTGTTTTAACCTTTCTTAGAAACAACAAATTTCAGTCCCATAATCCATACTTCCAATGCTTCTCCCAGCATGCCAGCCAGCCAAGCATCTTATTGCTGGTGTATGGAACAACAAACAGAGCTCAGGTGCTGAAATAAAGTTTTCATAAGAATAAGAAAATGAAAGTAGTATGAAATGGGAGACATTTAAGGTGATAAAGTCATTACACACCCTCCCATTTCCTCTGCCTGCAAGGAGAGTTACTCCTGACACTGAAACCATCCCTGCAACCCCACAATGAGTAACCTCCCTTAAGTGACCCAACCAGCCCCAATCTCTGCCCTTCAGGTGTATTGCTCCCAGGACTGGGTGCAGACTGGCAAGTGTCACTGTACTTTTGGTCATGTTTTCCAGGTCCTTTTTACATTTCAATATATAAAAACTGACTTCTTATAATGAAAACAAGTTCTGGTGCACAAGGGATGAGAGCAGCTGCTGGCACAGTGCACATAACACACAGTGAACATATCTTGAACCTTTCCTAGCAAATAACATGAGTTGTTTTGAGTGCAAATAACGCCATGACAACATCCTCATTACTTCAAAGGTCTCAACTAAAGGCTGGTGAAGTTACATATTCCTTATTTTGGATCTTAGTTTATATTGCTTTGCACAAGAGAGGGGGAAAATGCATAAAGCTGAGTTCAGCAGGAGCTGGCTGGTTGTTACACAAAGACAGAGCCAAGCAAGAGCTGCTCCAAACAGAAGCAATTTTATCAATGTCTCTGGGTCACTTCAGAGATGAGGTAATGGTGACAAAAGATATTTATCAAGTGTGACTGGTACTTGTGTAATTTAAACCACTGTCATGTTCTATGAGAGGGCAAAGTAAGTGTTAGCTCTGTCTGGAGAGGCAGAAGTGGATTACACAGCAAGACCAGGGACTAACAAATTCTCCCTGTTGTAGTAATCCCATTAGACACTGGTGAGTCCTTACTTTTGCTCTGCACTTCTCTTCAGTCTAAATCACCCTTGTTCAGTGCTCACTTGCTGAAAGCCAACTCCCTGCTCGCCACACAACTAACACTCCCATCAGCTTTCTCACCCACTGCTGTAACTGACACCACTGGTGAGTGCCACAGAGAAACTGTCTGGGCTGTGCTCCCTCATCCCCAAGGCTGCAGGAGGGAAGATGCAGCTCCAAGGACCACACAGATCCTCTGGGGAAGGGGGAGGGAGAGAGGGGGAGGAATCAGCTCCACTCTGTGTCCAAGACAGCAGCACAGCTTCCTGCCTGGAGCCCTGGTGCAGAATTGCTAATGACCACACTGGCTGCTCCCACAGCTCTTTCTAATTATCTGGGTTGGGAGTGCAGAGATTAGGCATGTCCTGGAATTCCTGGGCGGAGGGGCAGGCTGCAGACTGCAGCAGGCTCACGGTAAAGGGTGGAAACAAGGTGGGGAGAGGTCCCAAAAACAGAGGTGGATGGAGCAGGGCTCTGCTGTCTCCCAGTTAAACTCCCAGATTGGAGCCCAATCAATTCAGGGTTTTCCCCGATTGCCAGTGCATCCAGGCAACACAAGGAAAGTGTCTCGGACCTTGGGATGGATAGAATGTAAATGCTATTTTTAAAATTACCCAGCAGGACAGAAAAGTTATGCATGAGAGAGCTGCATGGGCGTCTGTTTTATCCCTCCAATCAAGAGACTTGTATTTGTTTACAGGATAAAGCCCTTTATGTGAGAAAAGGTTGGCTCAAGTTAGTTGGCTACACTGGAGAAGCACGTTCAGGCACTGGCATCACTGAGAACGGGGTCTGCACATTGGCAATCAACCTGATTATTCCCAACATGCCATGATCTGGCTGCTGCATTTATTTTCCAGACCCAAACCACCCTGGGTCCAGCTGGGACATCCAGAGAAATGGCATGTACACATTCAGCTATAAGTATTTTTTACTTAGGAAAAGAAAACATTTGTTATGGGAAAAAAAATTGGGAATATCTTGAAATTTTCAGCCATTCTCCAGATTGGCCTTTTTCTCAGGGCATCTTTCCAAATATCAATAAACTTATCATGATCCAATTATATGATTCCATGATCTGTATTTTAACTGCTGGGGAAATCAAGGCAATGCTATAATGTAAGACTACCAAGGTCACAAAGACGGTTCACAGCAGACTTGGGGGCAAAATTCCTGACCAATGTGTTGTCAATTTTTATTAAAACACTGGATAAATTCTCCTATCTCAAGAGCTATTACCAAAACTCTGGTGTTTAAGAAACAACTGGGTTCTTTTCTCTATTTCCTTAGGACAGTGCACAGCTGTGCTGGGATTCCCAAGGATTTCAAACTAAGCTCCATTATACTGGTGTCAAAGGAAGTGTTTGACCGAGCCAAGACCCAGGAATTATATTCTGCCTGGGTTCAGAGGGTTTTGTGCCATTCAGCTCTAATTCTGGTAAAGAATCAGCTTTGCTAGAATTGCCTGCCTGAGCATCAACCCTGAGGACTGTGGTAGCATTTATTTGTATACATATATATATATTATTTACATAGGTCTGTTCACTCTCTGTGGTCCAAGATGATGCATAACTCGAGTGCAGGGTGAGGCAAAGTGCTCAGCTGACACTTGAAAAAAGATTAATGCTTAAGTAGACAGTTTTAATGTCAGTAACTCACACTGATGACGAACAAAGAAGTAAAACTGACTTCTTGTTTCTAAGTATTTCGTTTCCAGAATAAGGAAGAAACCTTCAGAGAGGGACGTGTTAAAGTACAACTGGCCATGAAGGAGTTTTTGAGTGTTCTATAAAGCACGTCCTCACAAAGTGCAGCCCCAGGAAAACACCTGCAAACCAGCCAAAAAAGTATCAGGAAAAGCAGGGGATAACAAAGTGGAATAGAGCTTGAGAACAAGGAGGTTAGGGAGGAAATACTGCCTAGCATAAAAAGAAAAGGAATGTGAGTTCCTGTGAGAGAAAGAAAGCCACAAATTCATAAACAAAAAGCTAGTATTAGTCTGAGTTTAAACTGAACACAAAAGGATAAAGAGCTTTATATTATATCCACTGCCAAACCACCAGTCAACCAGTCTCTTGCTGTAATTACTTGATATAACAGCAAATACTGCAACAGCTTTATTTTTCTCTCCTCTTGCATCTTTGCTCAATGAAGGGCTGCCTTTAGCCATAAGCTGGTGTCCTGACACTGCCACAGCCAGGGAGGTGATGTAATGCAACACCTTGAATGCACAGGTCAAGAATATATGAAATATAACCACCTTCAGAGGTATAGCTGCCATTTCCCTAGTCAGTTCTAGAACATTCCTCACCTCCTCTTATTTAGCATTCCCCTACTTAGGACAACCACACAGACAGCTTTAATGTAAGAGATGGTGGTTCTTCAACAAGTGGATCCCAAATGGGACCTGTTAAACCGAACATAACTTGGATATAATGAATAACCACAATTACGCATTGGTGAAAAGAGCCAGTTTCAGATCCTCTTTGCACAGGATGGGTGTGTAGTGGTTGCAAAGAGCAGGAAAATAGTTCTTTTAAGCAAACCATATTCATTAACAGGCAGCAATTTCCCTCCCCTCTGTGGAGGGAGTACGTGTGGCAGAAACAATAATCCTCAATTCTAACGATCATGGGTTAAGTGCCTCTTGAAGTTCCGTGTTTTCACAATGCATCTGTGGACAGCAATAGACTTAATCTGGAGAGGTTTGGCCCCCTGACAAATGGTCTCCACAGAGAGCAAACAGAATCAGGGCACTTAAATAACACCACAGTCACTAATGATATGATTAGGGAAGGTGATAATGCAACAAGAATGACTCTCAGCAGCTTCCAGGAGTTACAACTGGTAGGAACTGTGACTGTTAGAAAAGAGGCACCCAACTCCTACTTCACACTGCTGGCTGTGATGCATCATCTTTTTAAATAGATGAAAAAAAACCCGCAAGACAACAGAGAAAAAGCTATTTGAACATAAATAGCTTACTCTCAGCAGGCTGTGGGGTTCAAAGGACTTGTGGTAAATGAGTTTCAGAGCCACAAAAGCAGTTCTCAAGTCTGGTCACCTCATCCCCCTACATTATACACCATGATGTCAGTGAACTCAGGAAGGCAGAAGGAACAGTCTGTGCATGGCTGGCAAAAGGGATCCTGTGCCAGTGCACAGTTCCTAGAGGGACCCATACCTTACATTACATTAAGGTTAGGGGTTTTTTAAGCTGGAAATTTTCCACGAGGAAGTTTTGCATAAAGACACTGAGCCCAAAGCCTGATCTCACTGCAAGTCTTTTTACTGCTGAGACTTTTTAGCACCTCCCCTGCATAGTTATTCAGAATCAGTGGCCAAAGTGCCAGCTAACAGTCATCTGTGCTTCAAAATACGACAATTGAGATAATATGACCGATCATGCCACAGTTTATGCAATCCCACTTTCATATGCTTTCCTCCTAGTCATTAAACTGAACTTCCACTTTATTTTCATTCTAGTGATGCTGTTTTCATGTTCTAAATACTCTCTCTCCTTAAGTGTTCATATCTGTTTGATATCAAATCACTGTTTAAATAGGGATCTTAGAACTGACACAGCAGACAACAGAAACAGAGATGCTTTCATGTTTCCCCTCAGTTACTGTAAACTCATACAATTTCTTTTTTTAAAAAACAAACAAAAGCCTCCAGGCCACTACTAATTTGTGCTGCACTCCTCTCAACTCCCCCCAGTGTCCCTGTTTTGTTTCATGAGATTGCCTCCTGGGGAACACACTGAAGTTCAAAGCCAGGGAATGTTCCCACTGTAGTCCAGGCAAGGATAGTTTATGGTTGGATTCAGTCCTAAAAATCTTTTCCAAACTAAGTGATTCTATGATATATGCCAGGAGCAGGATGCCTATTTCTATCTATAAGTTTTGTATGGATTAAAGCATTTTAGAAGTGCAGCCTTGTGTCTAAGTCCCTAGGTCTTATCCCCAGATACCTTCCTAGGTCACTAATCCAACTTTCCTCAGGGAATCTGGGCCATGGGGAGTAGTTGCTACTGAGAGTATCAGTTATTTTAATCCACTTTGCTCATACTGTTTCATGAAATCATAATTCAGACAGAAAGGAATCTCCCTCTTTCTCCCCAGCTCAGATGGGGAACTGTTATCACACATTTTGCCACTGAAAACAGAAGTTAGGCAGCCAAGCAGCTTTTTATTTTTATTCTCTCACTCTAGTGTGCCAGGGCTGAAAACAGTTTGCATCCAAAGTTCTCTGTGTTTCTGGGCTTCAGGTTAGAAACTACATGACAGATTATCCTGGAACTTGCACAGATGATGCCTCACAGACAGGGATATTATCTGTGGAAAAGAAGTCAAGCACGTCATCAGGGTTCTGCTCCGTGGAGTCCATTACCTCATTCCCACCCTGGCAGGGGCTGAGGCAGGAAGGAGGATGACGTTCTTTACTCCATTCCAGTTCTTGTACTCAAGAATGATAAAAACTCCCTGTGGAGCTTAACATCAGCCTTATTGTGAGAGTGCAAGGGTCTGGGACAGGCAAGTTCAAGAGGAGTTAGTGAATGCACTGCGGAGAGGGCAATGGGAATGAGAATCTGAGGAAGAGTGTCCAAGAGAGAATGCCTCTAAACGAAGCAGTGAAGACAGAGAGGGAAGACTCTCAGCACAAATCAATACTGTGACTGTCCTTTGGTTCATCTGGCTTTAATTTCTGCCCTGAGATCTTACACCTACACTCTGGGTAATAAAGGCCCCTCACCACGTCACAATCTGAACTGCTCAGACTCTCCTGGATTTGAGTTTGTCAGGGCTTGTTCTCAAACACTGAAAACCAACAACAGAGAACAGTCATGAACAGAACAAGAGCAGCACCAGAGCAGGAACCAAAATGACAAAGCTGTTTCTGAAACATCAGCTGGGCAGTCACGTAGCAACAACACTCCAGCAGCCATCCATTAAGCAAAGACTTCCATCCACCCTCCTCCAAAGCGTGGACACACTTTCCTCCAGAGACTGATACTGAAGGAAAAACAAACAGACCCGGATTGCCTTGCATCCCTCCTGGGTGGCCTGCCACCCCAGACACACTGAGCTCCACTACTTGGGTTCTGCACAGCAAAACACAACTCTGTTTCTCTTCTACCACTGAGGAAATACTTGCCACCCTTGGTGCCAGGTTTGTACCTACAGAACCGAGACAGGCCTCTCTATTTTCAAAGCCACGTCATTTCTAAAAGCAATACATTTGGTTCATCTTGGGTGTAAATCAGAGAAAGAAACCTACAGGCTGATGGTCAGAGAACACTTCTAACTGTGCACTCATCAGAGTTACACTGATTTAAGAGAGTGGAGGCAGCTCATCATGTGTGCCATTTCAAACAGAAAAGGGAAACACTATGAGGAGAAAGTGTAACTCAGGAGGTGGGTTTGCTTAGCACAAGTTAGGCTTGGAAAAGTTGTATTTCATTAATTGTTTCCTGAGGATTGGATGGGAGTGTTCCCACACACCTTCATATCCAAGACCAGGGGAAATTTAGTAGGTGAGATATAAAATAAACCGACACAGCACAGAAGATACAATTTCAGGGGACAGCACTGCAGCCTTTTAGGCAGCACCACAGAACTGGAGGCTAAACACTAACCCTGGCTTTAATCTTTCTAAGGTGTGTCTAAAGTCAGGAGCTTCCTCTGATCCTTGTCCTTCTGTGAAACCTTGCTGCAAACCAGTGCTAAGAAATGACAAACTTTCACATAAATCAGTTTACTAAAAGGGAAAGCTACTGTCTTTTCTCCCAAACTCCTGCACCCTGCAGCTAATGCTTCATGAAGGGCTGGCTGTGAAGAAAAAAATACTTTATTATTTACTTTTAAAAGGTGGACTCTGCTTTTATTAAAGACTTGCTCCAGGGTGCATCTCATGTGGTGAAAACTGCTTTTGTCTTCTGCTCCAAGTAACAAACAATATTATTCTTAAGAAAGAAAAATCCCAGCTCTATATCAAATCAGGACTATCCTGCACACCCAGGATGGAATATGGTCTGTAATTGCCCTCTTTGCAGAATCAAAGGCCTAATTCAACTGCACACCAACACTGGCCAGAGAACACAGCCATGGGCACGCAAGACCTGGACAAATGATCATCCCTGTGAAAATCACTCTGCAAACTTCATTTGGTCAGGGCCACACGATGAAATATTTCTTTGCTTTTGCAGGAAAAGGACCAAAATAAAACCTCACACAGTAGTGTATTGATGACAGACGCCTACGGAAAAAATCTTTTAATATAATTTCAAAAACTGATGCCAAATTGAAGCTGCTGTGCATATATACACTGTTTCTCACCATCAACAACCTTTGATGCAGTAAATATTTCGGGGGTTGTACACAAATTACTTATGGCAATGCAATATTGGGGACTGCAGTGCTAAAGAAATCTGAAGGAAGAGGATGGAAACACCCAGTGGAAGTAAACATGCAAAAATCAACTGGCTGTAACACACATATTAATTACTTCTCAGATTAAAGTAAAAATGTACCTATTCCCTTACCTGGTAACCCTCAGTCTTCTTCTGGCACCATTTCAACAAAGCATTCCTCTTGGAGCCCCCATACTCCCGAGCCAGGGCTGCCAGGGGGTCCTTTCTCTCCACACTAAAGCAGGGAAGCATAAGGGAGAAGATGATAAATCTGCTTGAAATCTCTTATTTTTCACCAGTGTGTAAACAATACCTGTATGACAAGGCAGGATGGCAGCACAGAACCTAAATGGAAACCAAACTGAAACAGCTTTTGGAGCTTGCATTCCGTGTCTGCCTTCACATGAGACAAATTCAGGTGGTATCACTGCACACAAACGGCTGAAAAAGCAGCAGCCTGTGGATATATCTGATGGTGTGTGTCAACCCAGCATTTGTGCTGCTACTTCCATCAGCTTTACTTTACATAATTTTCAAGTAACCTCTTTGTTTTACACACTAAAAACTAGATTTAGGGTGTAGAATTAAAAGAAACTATCTAAAGGATGTGGAACAGCAAATTCACACCCAGCTGAGCTGCTGCAGAACGAGCTGTTGAATAAAATGAAAAATGATGCTGTATTGCAGTTCAAGGCCCTGAGGACAGTTAAAGACCAGCAATCAAAACACCCACTGTGTCTCTGCTCTACTGGTGGAACTAATGGTGCAGGTCAGAGGAAAATAGATGTGCTTCTTTTCCTCAAGAGAGTGGAAGATTATGTGTCCAATTTCCTTTAGCCCTCAGAGCTGTTGGTTTTTAACTCACCATAACACACAAAGCTACAGCAGGATAACGAGGGCTGACCTCATTATCCTGTACGCAGGATGGAGTTCTTGCATGCAAATGAAAGCCTGTCATCGTGACTGCTCATCTTACAGAAAACTGTGGTTATTACAATCCGGATTTTGATATCTGGATCTCACACAGCCTGGAAATTCCCAACTGGACAGGCCAGCCAGCAGAGATTGCACTGGAGACCAAGGTCCTCCAGATTCAAACATTCCTTTTGGTGCCAGGTAATGCTGTCGGTCATTCCAATGTGCTATTTTGTTTTTTCCCCCCCAGGAAACTGAGCTGTACCTGAGTTTGCTTTGGGGTTTCAAGCTGCTGGGGGTAGAGGTGAGCATCCTGCTGCTGAAGGCCATGGGGGGTTTGCTCAGGGATTCCAGGGAGGGGCTTTTGCGGAGGTAATGGTCTGGTTTCAGCTCTTCGCTTCTCCCCTTCAGCAGGTCTGTGGGAATCGAAAGGAAGAGCTGTCAGTTTGCAGCCTGAGGAATTTGATTAATCACTGTCCTGCCACCCGGCACACAATATGCAGTCTGTTGTTTTGATTCCAAACAAACGTACCCATTTGTTCATTAAACACACACGGGGCTGGGAAACCTTGAGCTGATTAGAGGTGATCACAACAAGGAATGGCTTTGATGATTTCAACAGTCCAGGCTGCCTGGTTTCCTGTGATTGATACGCCTGCTGGGGGGTAGGGGCCCCAGGTGAATGAAGGGAAATACCAAAATCTACAGTCTGGAAGGTTCAAAAGCTGATCACCAGATATCTTCACCAGAGGACTGACCAGCCCTAGTACAGTGATTTCTTTTCTGCCACGAGCAGAACTGTAAAAAGTCTTGTCTCCTGAATACAACCCAGCTCAAGGCAGCAGGAGAAGGCACTTATTACCACATGATGCCTGGCATGCTCTCTGTCAGAACTTTGGGAAGTCTCAACATATTCACAGCAAATGCACCTATATTTTTATTACACATATTATGTAGTTTTCTATCACGTGGTTGAGATACATATTTATACACGTGTACACACACACATACAAATGTACACATTTGTAGATACATAAAAGAAAATCAACACAATTAGTAGCCATAGAATCCAATGCTGATAGGTTTTTTGAAGAGAAGCCAGAGAGATCACAGAAATCAAGTCATTGCATATCAGTACATGAGGTGATGGAACAGGCCAGGTCTGTGACCTGCATATCATGTTAGCAGAAATTAACTGAAGGGGAACACAACTTTTTCTCCTCCTTTCTAGTTAACTCCCTATAATTATCAATTAATGTCACATCACCCAGAGGTGTGAATTCCTTCTTATCTGAGCTTCAGCTTCCTTTGACTTATTTCTGGGTGCTACAAAGTCCAGGACGGAACCAGTGAACCCTTGACTCCAAATGAAAAGATCCCAACCAGCTCTCTGGGTGAAGTAAACCATTCCCCTCTCCAGCTATGTAACATTTGGGTCACATTAAGGACATCACAGAACCCTGCTGTGATACTGGTCAGATGGAATCAGCCAGAAGATTATTATTATGGAGACTACTTCACTCTGAATTTCCTTGGGGATGATTTTTAATTCAGTGTTGTTTGCACAGGGCTTGGATCAACTGCCTTCTAGGATTATTTAGATTGGAACCAGAGCTATTACAACTCTACACTGAGTAAGCCTTTGCCATGGATTATTGGAACTAAATTAAACCCAGGTACAAAGAGAAGCTGCAAATACAGGAACTTGCTAGATAAGCAACCATCATTTTTACCATACAATGGCTAATAAAATATCTGTTGATCTCAACAGATTTTCACAGAACAACTGTCCAGAGGTAATAACAGAAATTATCCACGACCTGGTGGGATATTTATTGTCATGATATGACACAGTTGACAGGTTACTTCACTCTACAGTGAACTGGTAGAGATTAAAAAAGCCTTATGTTCTGTTTGGGATCATTGTTTATTTTCATGCAAGACACTTTCTGGAAACCAACTGATACAAGTAAGTAACCTCTGGCCATTCCACCAGACAGAAGAAGACATTTCTGCTTGCTCAGCATTTACTCCTGCAGGTAGAACCCAAAAGCAGGGACAAGATGTTATTGTTTGTGTTGCCACCTACCCTATAACCTGTTTTGCTGTTCTCCTCAATCTTTTAGTGACAGAAGAGGAATCCTGGAAAAATATCTGAAGAGTCTAAATATGAAGACAGGTTCTAATTTCTCTCCTGTATTAGCAAACTATTGTAGAAAATCCAGTCTACCACTGAAGAAATTGCAATGGATATTTTTTGTCCCTCCCTGCAGTTTAACTACAGGAATATAATATTTCATCTGTCCTTAAAAATTCAACAATCTGTTGTTAATAGTTTTGACTCCAATGCAGCAACTACATTCAGGACTAGATAATCAAAATAAAGGGCCCTAGAGAAAGTGGGAAACAAACACTGGTAGAAAAGAATATTAAATGACAAGAGAACAAAAGCAAAGTGTGAAATAAAAACAAATTCATCTCTTGAGAACTCTCAAAACAAACTATTTCGAGCCCAAATATGACTGCTCCTAAAACACTCACATTGGTATCTGAAATGTTTGATGTATTTCAAATGAAGCTCAATTTAAAAACAAATAAACTCTCAAAAGACAGTGCTCTGGACCTGTTCCAGATACATACATGTTGAGCAAAATCCAATCCTCTCCAGTTCCACAGTGTGGATTAGAGAGGTGCCATGGATACTTTGGAATAAAGAAGGCAAGTTTGTGTTGGCAGACCACAATAAATCAGCTATTTTTTAGTTATGATCAAGATGGGAATGGAAACACAACAAAATTAATAAGCTCTCTGAAACAAAGACACAGAAGACCCTTTTGCATGTTTTCTTTGACCACATGAGAAGGGGAAAAATATCCTGGCAGACGCCAAGAGTTAATGACAAGCTCTAGCTGATAAAAAGAGGCAACATCTATACATTTACTGCAGCTTACCTGCAAGAGGGAGGTCTGACAGGTCTGCATGTCTGGCAATGCCCTTGCTGGCTGGCTTGGCATTGTTATACACAGAATGTCTCTGCGAAACAAAGGTGCAAAAGATTATTAAAAAAATAATCTTGATTTGCCATCATGCTTAAATAGGTGAGCAGAGAGAAGTTTCTGCTCTCTCAAGATCACAAGGCAGGTGAAGGGATGCCCTGATGAAAGGTTTCTGTATCAGCTGTACTTAGAGCTGGAGAAATAATTGTGAAAAACAAAAGGACAAAGGGACAGTATTTTAGCAGGTAATATACTGGTTCCTGAACTATTTCCCACTTCTATTCGTACCATTTTTCCTCTTGTCAAACACAATCTAATGTCACAAACCAAAAGTAAGGATGCCTGTTCCTAATCCTAACTCTGTTCCCAGCACCCTGAATCCTATCTTAGAAGACAACTCACTATCCCATTTCTCTCAGCTCATGTGCCAGCTACTTAGTTCAGTGTGATGCTCCTTGTAAGTCCCCCTCAATAACTGAAACCCATTTTCTAGTCAAGGGTGATAAAAGTTCAGAACTGTGTCCCAAAGAGTTCACATCCGTCCACTGAGACCTCTAAGCTGAGGTCAAGACAAACTCACTTTGATCCTTTTTTGTTAGTACTACAGCATTTGATGTTTCACAGCAAACAAACAGATGGGTTTCCCCTTCCCCCTGTCAGTGCTGAAACCAGGTCACGTTGGAGCAACACTGTGTCCACCTCTTTTAAAACTACGAGGATGGAAAGGACTGTACCTGCATTGGGGACACAGCGGCTGCTGGGGCTGTCCTCACTGGAATTCCACTGAGAGGGCTCCTGGGGACCTTGTGAACTGTGATGTTTTGTCCAGTGCTACCTGCAAGGAAAAAGAGATGGAAACATTTGGGTTTCAAACCCAACTATCATGTCAAAACAGGGAACCACAGCGTGGTGACACTCCAGAGATGGAATTTACGTATCAAGCACTGACAGAAAACACCCATCCAGAAGCAGCACCTGCTCACTGCCAGAAATTTTTTCTACAAAACACAGTGTTCAAATACCTGAGCATCCCAAGTCAAATGACTTTATCAGTGACTTCACAGTGGCTGCAGACTCTGGGGGGGTGGGAGATGCTCTGCTAAGGCAGACTCCTTGCCAGCGGTTGGCTGCATCTGTCTCCAGAGATTCCACCTCTTCAGCTGTCAGCCTGCAAGGCAGAAACCACACCAAAGTCAGGGGCAACAGGAAGTACAAGCAGAGATTCAAGATCTTCACAGTGAGGCAAATCCAACGATGTGCATCCTTCACTGCAGTGCCCTGCACGTGGACCACTCACTGGAATATCCGTGTCGTTCTCCTGCAGTGCCTGGCAAATGTTACATCACTGACTCTAACAAACCCTTCTGCATTGTTAACCATCTCATCCCCCTTCCAAATCCTCACACAGGATGGAGGATTATCATAGAAAAAAAAGCGGTTTGTTGAGTAATCATCGATAACTACCTGAAAATGGGCTTTCAATAAAGCACAGGTGGCACCACACTGTGGTCCTCAGTTTATAATGAGGAAAGTCACCAAAGATGTTATTTTATACTGGTTTTAACTGGTGTGACCACTGCTGGAGTCACTATTACCAGTTAAAATGCCATAATTGAAAGTAAAATAAGTAATTGTACAGGGTTCAGATAAAAGGCATAAAATATACTTCAGAATTAAAACTCTGACTTATCAACAACGACATCTGCTGAATAAGGGAACTTCAATCACAACTCATAAGCAGTTACATGGGGAAGAGAACTGTTAAGTGCTTCGTCCTAGTAGACAAAAGAATGCCAAAATCCAGTTTCAGTGGCTGGAATGAAAGTGTTTCTTCTAGTCCTGTATTTTACAGATCCAACTGACATTGCTGAGTGTTGACACTGTACTTACCTGGTAGATCTCAGGTAAACTTGGAGTGCAATTACCTAGCTTTGGTTTAGGAAAGCTGCAACCAAATAACAAAGTCTAGTCATGTAAAAAGAGATTATTTGTACTTTACTTTCCCCATCTCCCACCTGCTCAGAACCTGCACAAGAATTGCTGATCTGCAGGTTCTGAGGTATCACCACGTTGCTCTGTGTTTATGTTACACACCAAGAGCTGCATGAACACAAAACCAGAATTAATTTCAAAGAAGGCTGGAGGGATTCCATCCATAAAGTGCCTACGGGGCTGAATAACTCCTGTGAGCTAAAAATAGAAGCCAGAGCCTTATTCCTTCCCTTTAGCCATCAGAGCCTATAAAATGCAAAGGGCTAAAGGGTGTCAATGAATAAGAGAATAAGAGTGACTCAAGTTTCTATTTCTGGCAGAGCTTAAGGAGGTGCTGTCTTTAAGCAGACATTGGCTATTTCTTTGCTAATTCATTCAAGCTCCTTGTGTGCCAGGGGAGCCTGCAGAGGCAGATGGCCAGAGAAAAAGCCATTTCAATTCCATTCTCCATTTAATCCAATAAGGAGGAAAGGCAGATTGGATAAGATTCATGGGGCTCTGAGGGAGCCAGTGTTTTGCTTCTAAGTTCTTTAGCCTTTAAATTTTGTTCTGTTGCTTCATAAAGCATAACCAGCAAATCAGCAGGTGACAGCACCTGCACTTTAGTCACATGAGCCACAAAAGCTAAAGGAGTAAAGTATGGAAAGAGGATAAATTTCTGCCTCAAGATTCCAAACCACCCAGTGCAATCTATTACACTTTCAAGAATTATATAGGTCTCTGTATGAGAGTTCTAATTATCCAGGTAAAAAGGGTATGCCCAAGGTTTGTGGAGCATTATGAGTAGGAAACAAATGGTAAATGCCTGTAGGAAGAGTAGCAAATCTCAAGAATAAAGCAAGGCACAGGTATGCTCTAGGCAGCCATCACTTCACTGGTTAGGACTGAACTCTGAGAACAGCTCTGACATCACAGCCCAGCCTCCTCAGTCCAGCCTTTGACTGCAAAAGGATGCAAACGTATTAAATAAACTCAGAGTAACCAGAGCAGTCCCTCTGCTGTGCCACAGAAGAGTCCACTGAGAATTCACGTGCCATTATTCTGCCTTTGCACAGGGTAACTCTGGAGATCTGAGTGCTGGAGCTACAGCCAGTTTCAATTCTGTCAGGATGCTTCCTGTAATCTTCAGTCTGTATATTTGTAACAGGCAGCCTGAAACAACCTCCTTGATTAAACACAATCACAACAGAAAACTGAGGCCTCTGCAGAGCTTGCGATCTGCAAACCTTGGCAGAGAAGGTAGGAAACATAGCGCTGAGATCCAGCTGCTTCAACTAAAACCACACAAGCCAGCCAACAAGCAGTGGGGAGTTATGAAACTTGGTGAGCACCTTTCCACTTGAAAAAGAAATCTGTATGGTAAGGGGATGCAGGTAGGTGTACAGATATGGGTTTCTTAATAGAGAAGCAGAAGAGTAAGAGCTTAACTTGCAGTAGGAAGCTAATTCAGGGGGACAGCACAGGAGAACACAAATTAAAAAGATTAATGACAAGCCATGACTTCAAAACCAAAATGACTCCTCCTTATACACAGAATTTATTCAGCTTAGCAGAGCTTAGGCCATCCAAGAGGACTACACAAGCTCAGCTACAAAAGTGACGGATTTGAGCTAAATGTCATCTCCTGCTGTATGCTTTCCTTGAAACAAGAATGAATGGTTTACACAGACAAATGCTGCAAGTGCAGCTGGCTGAAGTGGAGCAGCTCCAGGAGGAAGCAGAGCACTGTGGACACAAAGGAATTGAAACGTGCAGTCCCTTTCACAGAACCACTGCCGAGTTCCCTTCATTCACTGGTGAGAGAAGAAGATGCAGGGAGCTTTTCCCTATTACCAAGAGTTAGTCTCCCTGTTTTCTTGGTTGGAAATACATGGACAACTGACTAAAAACAAGGTGAAGGTCTTTCTGTGATTAATGTACAGATTTTTGGCAAACTCAGCCTTCATGTGCTTGTGAAATTCCTGAACTGCTCCAATGACTTGCCTACAAGTGGCCAAGGACCACGGGACCACATTTGCAGAAATAATTACTCCACAATCTAGTCTTTGCCACAGTTCCTGTCACTGTTGTGACTCCTCCTGAGCTCCAAGGGACAAAAGGTAGAGACACACAGCTACTGATGCACAGAATAGAAGAGAGGCCAAGGGCAGGCAGCAGACAATTCCAGACACTTAAACATTTATTTGGCACTTCCAATATATATTTCTTAAACATAAAAAACAACATTCAACAGCTGCCAGCACAGAAAAGAAAGGCAACACAAGTGTGCACGTAGGCATACACTCCAGCAGCACGGCACAAAGCTGGAGGCCATGCCAAAGCCAGGACATCCCGCAGGATTCTCTCCTAGCTCAGCCTGCTCCAAGACCAGGCCCTTGCTAGGTCTTCACATCCAGAAGGAAAGGACAGAAATCCCATAGCCAAACGGAATTCCAGTCCTGGAATGAATCCTGACAGTCTCCTGCTAGAGATGGTGACTTCTGAGCTTTTCCTTCGGGTCCAACGAAAGCTCTCCCCAGGTGTCTCCAGTTGCAAAGCTGAACTTCAAGTTCTCCCTGATCATCATGTACTTCACCTGAGTTAAAGGCATGAGAACAACTCCCTTCTGAGAGGATAGTCACTAGGGGCTTGACACGTTCCATTCTTTTCCTTCTGATCTCTCCACCTGCAGTTCTTACAGCCAGGACAAACCTCTCCTGGAACGTTCCCTGGGAAGGTTAGAGCAGGACACGCTCCTCGGGCACCACCCCTCCCTAAGACACCACCGGGTCAGACGTGCCACCCAGTGGCCAGTGCCTTGTCAGCACAGGAGTGAAAAATCTGAAACCATCGAAGCAGCTGATACTGAGTGAGTAACTTCATGTTTCTATTCAGTTTTCCTGCTGGGTTTCAGTGACCCATCACCGAATTTGTGTGTCTGTACACATGAACTGTACTCATACATGTATTTAGGCACGCAGAGATAGATCACAGAATAGAACACTATATGGAGAACTCGTGTGTGTGCCCATTAAATTTTACAAATTAAGACATACACACTCAGTTTTATTCTTGCTTAAGCTTAACATGGCACGTTCAAATGTCTGTTTCAAGGAAAATAGCTCCAAAAAAAGCTCTCAGTTATTTCAGATCCCCAAATCTCTCTGATTACTTCTTATGGCTTAGTTGGCTTTAGACTCATTCAGAACTTCTTCTGCCTCATGGAGTCTTCTGGAGAGAGAAGCCTTCTGAAACAAAGAGAGAGGCTCTTGCCCATGGGGAAGAGGTGGACCTGAGCATTCACACTTTGCAATACACTTGACTTTTGCAGGGTAATAAAAAGAACCAGAGGTGCTTTCTCGAATTGAAACTTCCCTTTTTCAGCTGCGAGTTGAAGGCAAGTCCTGCAGTGTCTCACAGGCCTGGCTGTGCATCCCTTCAGGGCTGTGTTAGCTGGTAGAGATCAGGCACCTATGGAGAGACAGATAACATTTGGGGAGGTTATAAACCAACACAATGCCCACCCTGAGGTACAGCTCTCCACTTTACATCATCACTAAATAAAGGGGAGAGGGGGAAACACTCATGGTGTTGCTAGAACAGCTAAAGGAGTGCCTTAACACTCCATTAACTTGGCTTTGGGACATGATGAGCAACAGCAATACTAAAGAAAAAAACCAACAATCTATGTTGGCCAGAAACAAAGGAAATAAATTATTTAAAGCCAGGGAATTAATTCTAAAGGACAGGGATGGCAGTGTTCCTGGCTTTCTCTCCTCTACTCAGTTAGGACTATTCATTTGAAATGGGCACATGAACCCATCCCAGGCAACTAGAGTTGCTCTGCCTCAGCCACAGTTTGTGTTTCAGAAACGCTGAAAGGGGTGGAATAATCTCATCCAGTGTTAAAAAAACCCCACCAAGAACTCCCTAACAAACCCCAAAATCCCCCACCAAAGAACTCTGAGTCGCTAACTAGAGCAAAGCATCACTGCTTCAAGGACCCTGCTCTGAAGTTCTCGTTACTCTGAGTGAGAGCAGAAGGAACTACCCCTGTGAGACAGAACAGCTGCAAACACAGGCACAAATGAGCAGCACATCAGCACATACAGACTGACAGCAGGGTTTAATACACAGAGTACAAGCTCATTTCCAGTAGAAAAGCATGTGACGCTGCCATGCTGTGGCATTTGAGACTTCAGGAAGAAAAACAGAAGCAAATTAGTGGGATACATCACAATCTTCAGTTTAGGCTTCCGTTTGAAGATCGGGTTAATTTTTTAATTATTCTAAGAAGTCACTCATTTAATTACAGATTTAATTTCTCTGTTTTCTAAGTACTACTCCCAGACCAACTGTCCTCCCTCCATGTTCTTGGTTCAAGACACACAATGTTCTAGTGCCACAATCATTTTGAAAACCTGAAGGGAAAGAGTCAAAGCAAGACCTTGAAACTTTTACTCAGGATCTTATCCTGTCTGGTCTTGAAAACCTCCAAGGATGGAGATTTTTAACTTCAATTTCCACTACCTGTGAGAAGACAGTTACACAACAGTGGATTGTTTTACATTCTACTGCAGGGAAATAATATTAATTAGGATGTAAAGTACCATAGAAGGCTGTCTGAAGCATGGGTTAAACAATTTTTAGGTTTCAATCAATACTAACTTGGGACAAGTTAACTCTTTTTTCCCTTATTTCATCTGGTTGATGCTGGTCCAACCTCCCCCCCCAACATTCTTAGTCATAGAATTAGACATTTAATCTGCGTTAGAGATGCCTTTGGGAGGCTCTTACCTTCATTCAGATGGACTTTGATGACCTCATCAGGATTTTTTCTGCAAGTTCTTTGGCTGTTCCTAAACCAAAAATGACTTTTTGTCTGATTAGAAGAATGTAACGGTGAAATCAAACTTGGAGACAGGAACTCAGGCAGCCACAGGCAAACATTAAAATGGCAGGACGTCATAGGAGATAAATTGGCTTCCAGATGGATTTATGAGGTGGAGTCTAATGACCCTCAAGAGATGGCTGAGATTTTGCCAAAAACCTTTGAGCAGCAAGCTCTTTAGAAAGGTACGTTTTCCAATAAGAGCTTAAAAATCAGGCAGGAAACTTTCACTGGGGACTGTCAGATATTCAGCTGAGCGTGCAGCTGCTCAGCATTAGCAAACAGGAGGGATACTTTACAGACTGTGTTAAGGCATCATGCTACAAACTGTTTCCACCAGTGCTGAGCATGCATCAGAATCACCACAGGTACCAGAATCGACTGCTGATTCTGAGCGGTGGCATTGAGGGAGCTGACTGAAAGCAATGATGGGAATATCCCCAGACCTTCCTGGGTGACAGAAGCTGAGGTGCTGGGGAAGACAGGGGCCTCAGGAATGCAAAGAGATGTGGGAGTGTAGAACTGGCTCTCAGCAGGAGCTTTGGTGACTTCAGGAATTTGTCTCCTAAGTCAGTAGAGTTTTAAAATTTCAGTGCTTAGCTGCTGATCGCTGCTTTGTTTAGACAATGACTTACATAGGCTTCATTTTGTTCTCCATACCACTCAGTACAGAAATTCTGCAGACTCTGTGAGTCAAATTACTTTTACTGTCAGGTGCAAAATTTGGTTTCACGACCTGGCTTTGAAAGAGAATAAATACTGCCCACTGCAGACAGCACATCCAGCTCCATGACCAATGCAATGCTCAAAGCAAGCTATACAGAGAGTCAACATGACACAGAGACAGACAGACCTGTGTGTGTGTGACAGAGAGGGAGACACAAATGCCAAAACTGACATAATTAACTACATGTCTGCATATCTCCTTCTGGAACTACATATGTATGGATTCCAGGTTTCCAATTTAAAAAGCAGTATCTGAAGTCAAGGCTTCCAGTGCAGCCACGTTCCTTAAATATGGAAGATGAACATCCCAGTCTGCAGATTAGCAGGTCGTCCTCTATTCAATTTATGTACTACCAAATACATCTTCAGATTAAAAACTAAAAGAATACAGAGGGGAAACTATAAGAATATAAGAATATGACTCCCCACCCTCATATAGGGACTCTGCTTTAAACAAGAGAAATTTCATTAGGAACAAATTAGGAATGGAAACAGAGCCCAGAACTTAAGTACTGTCTGGTAATCATTTTGTCTGAATACATAGTCTGTAACAGCTTTTTTTTTTGCATCCACTTGGGACTCTGATAATGAAACTGGAGCTTAAATACATTCCTTTATTTTTCTGAAAAGAAGCATTTCTGTTTCTTCAATCCAGGAGTTCTGATCCATACACCTCCGCACAAAAGCTCCCATGTTTTTAGTCCCACCTACTGTACAGCTGCTGTGGAACCTCCTGAATGGAAAACAGTGAGCAAATATGTGCAACATAAAGCTGGACTGTTACTCCACCTGAAAGAAAAGGATTCACTATGTTCTTGTGGCCATAAATTTACCAGGAGAGAGATTAAATGGAAAAATCTAGAGGAGTAAAATCCACTTGGCACACATTTCTCATACACAGTACGACTGCTTGTGGTACTTTGTCTTTCTTCATTGACTTCTCTCAGGGCAAGTAGTTCTCTTCTGGATGTTCCATGGAATATCTGTACCCAACACATCTTTCCATAGATGCTTTAAAACAGCTGCACAGAGAGCTATGAAGGCAACAAAACACAGTGCAGCACCAGACTGAGAACAAAACTATCAGAGGATATTGGCAACTGTTATTAATTAGTATTCGCTGATTAAAACCTTCACAGCCTTGTTGACAGAACTAGGTTGTCAAACAGAAAGAGAACAGAAACATCTTAGCATAAGAGACAACAAAATCTGCCAGAAGAGTTACAGACAGACAACATGCACGTCCAAGCCAATGCCTAGTTACTGACAAAGCACTGTTTGCATGCTTGTTAGCACTCACAGAGATCACATCTTAGCCTCTGTAAAGAACCAACCTGTTGCTGCCCTTCACTTCATCCAGCTCCTTCTGCAGCCTGGCACTCTTCTCCTCCTCCTCCTGCAGCTTCCTCTTTACCACACGGAGCTCCTGCTGAGCTTCACACTTAATGTCGTTGGCCACGACCACTGCAGTCTGCAGGTCAGCCTGGAAACGCCTCCACTCCTCTGCATCTTCCTACAAAGAACAATTAGAACCCCAAACTGTAAAAATTTGCTGTAAAAACGCACCCACCACTTGAGCTGAGCACTTCAGTTACTGATCTCTCTTTCAGTCATCACAAGCGACCAGGATTTCACCACAATTTCAAGATGGTGCTGAGGTCAAACTGAACACTTGACTCTTTATAGTACTGAAAATATTGCAAAGAAGCTGATTCTAAGCCCTCCACTCCAATGGGAGTACAAAGAGAAGAGAATGGAGAAAGGATGTAGAGAGAAATCTCTGTACTTGTTCTAGGAAAACACAAAGCTTCTCTCGCATCTGGTACTGCAATAAAAACTCAGCTTAGCTTTGTCCTGGAGCTTAAGTCTTACCTTCATTTGCTTAGTCAGAGCCTTCAGCTGCCTCTCTGTATCTTGTTTTTGCTCTTCCAGCTTCATTGCTTTACCTGGGACAGTAAAAAGGGAAAAGATTATTAAACACATAAGAGCAACAGTGAAAGTAAAAATGGGAGGGCAAAGCAGCTGATTTGGTTTTGCTTCTTGCAATGCCACTAAATAGACTAAACTGAGATTAATCATGGAATTAAGATACTGAGTCAGCAGATGAATGGAATCAACAGTAGATTTGTTACTCAGACACCTCTGAAATACGTTGTTATTTTCAGGTATTAAACCAGACTCTGAGATTTAGAGAATCCCACGTGGATTCACTCCCCCAGCACACACATAACCCCAAGCACTTGAGGGAACACCAAAATATAGAAAGGGCCACTCGTTCCACCAGGTGGCAGCTCCTCATCCACAACATGACAGCAACCTCGACTTTACTGCTCTTCCCTGTGTTTTTCCCTAAAAGCTCTTTAAAAGGCAAATAATTCCAATTTCTAGAATGGGAAATACTTCCTTCACTGAGGAATGAGGCTTGGAGACTGTCTCTAATATTATATCTATAGCACTAACTGTTAAAATAGTACTTTTGTGCATGAACAGAAGGGAACAGCCAAAATTGGAATACTCGTAAAGGACATGCTTCCTCCTCCCTCTCGCAGCCATAACTGAGCCCCCCGAACTAAGTTAATTTAAATCCTTTTTTTGAGCTCCACCTACTTTCTAAGTCACTGATGAGCTGCTTATTGTGAAGTTTTATAGCACGGTGCTGTTCCACCTGGTCTTCCAATTCGAAGATGGTTTCCTTCAGGTTTTTTATATCTGCTTCATTCTCTGATGTCTTTTCCTGCAGCTTCTGGCTGGTTCTGCTCAGTTGCTCAGCCTGCCGGTCACACACCTCCTTCAGCTGACCACACTCATTCTCAGCCTGGAAGGGAGAAAACAAAGCTGCAAGTCTGCCTTTGTTCTTTAAGAGATATCACTCACAAGAGGCTTCACTGGGCATCTCATGGACTTGAGAACTGAACCTGTGTTCTAAGCACCATGTGCATGAAACAGCCTCAGGAAGCACAGATGAGCTCTGACTGTCAGTGCTCATTCCTGGTAATGAAGATGATAAAACGAGATGTTGCAAAGGGAAATTAAATTTTCTACATGATGACCATAATTCCAAACCAACCTCTGTACTTAATGAACAGAGAGGAATTATATTCCCGGAAAGTTCCACAGCGATTTATGTATCGCATTATGAAAGTGATATCACTGCCTTAGGGCCAAGATCACGATCAGTTCATCAACAATTTGCTGCTTTTACCATGTGCATTTCCAATGGACTGTGAAAACGTCCACAGCAGGGCCAGCTACTGCAGATAAGTGTATTTCTGGATACAGGACATCTGGAACTACTGAAGGGGGAATCTGCTGCACTTCAGTCTGTTGGCTCAGGCCCACGGATCAATGCTTCCCTGTTTGGGGGGAGCTCTCTGAGTACGAAAAAGGTGCAGGCTGCCAATTCAGTGAGCAGCCCTGGCACAGCCTGAGCGAAGGGCAGCCTTACAGAAGCCTGTGGTCTTGTCTGGGTGTCACAAGTAGCCAATGATTCAAAACAGCTTAATTCGAGGGAAAGGAAGAGTAAAAAAGGAGGAAATCTGTGGTTTCCAAACCAAGCAATAAAAGTTTGGTCCAGAGTCTGAGCACTCAGCAGTTCTTCATTTATTCTTCATGAGCTGCAGCTCCAGAAAGCACTTGGGAGCCTCCTCTACTAACTCCATTTGCTGTGGTCACCTATTTAAGCTAAAAGGACATCTGGATTTTCTAAATCACTCCCATCATGGAGGTGCTTTTTGGCAACGCTCTCTTCCTCTGCGGCCAATTTTATCATTCTTCTCATGATCCCTTCCCCATACAGGAAGGACTGCACACACTATCACTCTTTCTGCAGCAGTGGGACACAATCACTGGCTTGTGCTTTATTAACACTTGTTTGATGCCTCACATTGCAGCTCCCTTCTGAACATCCGGGATCACACAGAAAATGGGAACATAACTGGGGTAAGCTTGTTTGGAGCAAAGCTATGAACTACTAATGAGGTAGAGGAAAATTGTTCTAAAATCAATCTACTTTTTTTTTTGCCATTATTTTACCTATCCCAGAACCAGAGTATTTCTCAGTTTTGTAAAAATATTTCAGCTTCATGAAAATAATCTCATCTGGAGCTTGATGCTGCAACATTAGTCATATTGCTGTAACTATCAGCTTCTCTAAGCATTAACTCAGGAGTTAATTAACTCAGATCCTTGTGTTCTCATGATCAATGACACCTACGGTTCGCTGCTAATTAATTATGGTTAATTATTCAAAATTTAATATTCACTGCTATCTACTCATGCCCTTCTCTCCATCTGATTACCAAGTGATTTATACTAACATTTGTTCACATCATATCAAAGTAATTTTTTATTGACCTGTTCTTTGCCCCAATTTTGATAAACACAACTCTACTTATTAAAAGAGTCATTTCTGCAGAAGATATTAGGACAGAATAGTTTTGAATTTATAAGTACAGCCACGTTAACATTTACTCCTGGGAAAATATGCACATAGCAGCAGCAACTGAGACAATACCACCCGACCCCAGCTTCCATTCAAAACTAATCCACGTAATTTAAATCCTGGGGGTTTATAATCCACGGCTCGACAGCAATCTGAAGACCAGTAACCACCTAGTTATGGAAGGACAGACACAATCATTCTGTTTTACAGCTGTTACTGCTTTACCTTAGACAGCAGCCCCTGAATGTGTTTTAGTTCACTGTTTGCCTTCAGCAGCTCTTGTTTAAGCTCAGTGCAAGAGGCTTCTAACTGAGCCTTTTCTGCGTGGGCCACTTTGAGCATCTCCTGCACCTCCGAGTTGTCAGGGGCACAGCCCATCACGTTGATTTCTGCAGCCTTTTGCTTCTCATTCTCCAGCTGGGTTTTGAGAGAGCCATTCTCGATTTTCAGACCTTCCAAGGCAATTTTGCAGTCCTCTAGACTTTTTGTCACTGTGCTGTTGCTCTGCTGTTCCGCCTCTAGAAGTTTAAGCAGCTTCTCGTTTTCTTCTCTCAGGCTTTTAATCACCTGCTGGGCATCCTGATGTTCCCTTTCCAGGCTTCGCAGGCTGCTGGTTAACTGCTGCTGAATGTTGAGCAACTTCTCTCTTTCAAATTGTGCTTTTTCGAGAACTTCTGCACATTTCTGTTCCAGTTCGAGCACCTTCCCCTCCTGAGCTCTGCTCTCTTCATTCTTGGATCGCTCTTGGAGGAGAGTCATCAGCTTCTCATTCTCCTGGTTCAGCTGTTCCGCTCTATCTCTGTGCTGACGGAAGGAAGTCTCCAGGAGAGCTTTCTCTTCCACTAACTTCTCGTTTTCTGTTGTCAGCTCCTGCACCATTTGCTGCTGATCTGACAGCTCCTGCAAAGTGGCCTGTAACTCTTCTGCCGTGCTGTGGTGATTCTCCTCCATTTTTTGTATTCTCTCCGTCAGAGACGCAACAGAGAGGTCACTAATGTTGTTCGGAGAACTTCCTGCAGTGGAGCATTTGGAACCTTTGAAGTGGTTGCCGTTGGCAGATGTTGGCCTGGAAGGTACATCTGCTATGTGCTCAAAATCAGATGCATCAGGGGACAGGGAGGCTTTAGTTACATCGCTGCTGGAAGAACCAGAATTGCGCAGGGCACCGCCGTTCACGTGCGGCCTGCGCTCCTCCACTTCGCCTCTCGATGCGTTCTTGGATGGGCTTCCAAAACTGGACTCCTGGGTAGTCGGGGTCGGGAGGCTGCTGTCACCTCCACTGCTTGTTGTCGTGTCTGACAGAGGGGAGTTCTCCAGATAAAGCAATTTCTCTTTCAAGACACGGTTTTCTTCTCCCAGGCTAGCAAGCTCTTTTTGGAAAGTCCTGTTTTTCTCCTGAAGGGACCGTATCAATGGATCTATGTCAACAGGCGATACTGTTTCTAAATTTTGGCTGCAAGCACCCATTCCTTCAGCATTAAGGGACCCTTTCTCTTTGCATTTCTTCAACTCACAGCGAAGTTTGGTAATTTCAGAATCTTTTGTCTTCGCCTCTGCCAGGAGCTCTTTAACCTGAGATTCCAGAACAGCCTTGTCACCAGTTTCATTCTCTTGCTTGGACTTGCTGGTGGGGCGCACGTGTTTGGTAGGAGTTGGTGCACCAGAAGAGGTGGGGCTGGGTTGCGTTTTCCTGGCATTGGCTTGACCACGCAGCACAGCCCTCTCCCTGGATACAGAGGATGAGATTTCCCGGGGTGCTGGGATCCCCGTGCGCTTCGCAGCCGACACTGTGCCTTGAAGAACAAGAGATGAAGCACACTGAGTTGGCATAAAGAAAAGTCACACAACAACAAGGCTAAAGCCTAGAGCAGTCCTGGAAAAAAAAAAACCACCTGAGTGGTTGAATAGGTTTAGTCATGACTGTGTGGATTCATGTTTCAAAGGCTCCTATTATTCTGCATTTCTTCCTTTTCTGCCCCCTGCAAAGGAACACAGCCTGCTTAACTTTTTCCCAGTGTAATAATATAATACACAGATGCTGCAATCCATAAACTACACTCCCCGGTATCAGGATATTAATTACTTGAAAGTAAAGATTCTTTACAGTACTTTGTGAAATGCTTAATCTAGTCCTACTAATTTCTGGGGAAAATTTCAGTAATTTAAGGAAAAATAATGTATTTGGAAAAAAAAAGTATTCTAATCACACATAGAACTATTTGCATTTAGGCAGATCATAATACAAAAAAGGGCTGAAACATTTATGCTGACCACAGGCTCAGTGAAATATAAAACCCTCTATGGCACTTCCAACACTAAGACAATTGTGATGCTGCAGCTTCTTACAGAGATGGAAGAGATATTTTTCATGTCACACATTCCCATCCTCTTACAGAGGAAGAGCAAGAGGAGGTTAGAGAGTTGACACTGTTCTGTTCAGTTGTTGGTTGGGGTTCTCCTTCCCACCAACCAACAATGCAAAGCACTATGTGATTACAAGGGAAGTAAAGTTTATGAGTTGCTGATCTTCATCCTTCAAAGCTCTCCTGAAATGTGGGACCGTGGGCACTGAAGAAATAGGAGCCATCTGAGCCATGGGTGTTGTAACAAGCTGGTTAAAGAAAAAAGCTGGTTCAAAGGGAAGGTATTATATGCCACTGCAAGTGGCAACACTGTGAATTTAAGAAAATCCTACTTTCAGTACCTTTTTCAAAAGGCAAAGCCCTAAAGTACAGAGCCATAAAGTTTGGGGATATGGTACAGTGAAGAGATGTTGTCCAAAGTAGCCACATAAACAGGATGCAAGGGAGAGTTCTGCAAACAGAAGGGGTTAGTGAGCCAGTGTTTGCAATAAAAACAAGTTCCAGAATGACTCTGGGGGGAAATCCTAGAATCAATTCCATCTCTCCAGATTTGGGAGGGTCTTTGCCTGGTGCACATGTGCACCATCCACAGAAAATCAAAGGGCATAAAGACCAGAGGGGGAACAGCCTCCCTGCCTTACACAGCAACTTCACAACCCTCCCACAGCATTCTTCCCGCTGCGGCGACGCCAGGCACGGAAGGGTTAATATTAACACCACCCCGTTTGCTCAGCATCTCTTTTGAAGAATGCACTGGGTTTATAAAGCCCACACAAACAGGAGCCCCTCCTCCTCCCTCCCAAACACACACACTCTGCAGCAGCACAATAAACACCCGGAGACAAAGAGCAGCTGAAGAAAAGCCCCCTGAACCCAGCACAGCGCTGGCAGGAGAGCACAGAGAGGCTCTGTCAGGGCAGGGGCACGATAAGGCCAGAGACAAAGGCTCCAGTGTTTAGGGGAAGAGATACAGGGACAGCCAGCGGCCCACACAGCTTCATTTAGTCATCTACAGCTGGAGGGGACGGCTCAGCTCCGGGATGGGAGTTCTCCGGCTCCAGTGGCTGCTGGGGCAACTCCAGACCTTGTGTCACTTGTCAGAGCCGGAGGCCCCCCTGGCTCACCACTCATCCCATTCCCAAACCCCACTGCCAGGATCTGGCACCTGAAAACCGTGTTCAAACCGAGCTCAGCACACGAGCAAGGCTCGTGGTGTTGGTGCAGCAAACGCTGCGAGATGAAGGACAAGAGGAAAATTGAAAGGCCCCTGACGTGATGTGTCGCTTCCAGTGGAGAAATCCCAGCTCAGCACAGCTCCTTCCTACTGGGAGGCTCAGGGGAACCCCAGGTGTCAGAGCACCTGAGTGCATCCTGACCACAGAGCAGGACGAGTGTCCAGCGTAGAGCACCAGCACTCACACAAGCTCTAGTCATACTACAGATCTAATATGTAAAATACACATTATACATGCCACAGATGTTCTCTGATGGAGCCTAAGGGGTGACTTAAAGCATCCCGTATGTGTCCTGTACCTCTATTCAATCTGAGAGGGATTTCTACTGTTATAAAGAAAAAAAATTAAGACAAAACAAGTGCTTCAAAGAACTCTTCTTTTTTCAATGCTCAAACCAGCGCAATAACGTGACTCTCATCTGGCCAGCACATGACTGACTAGTATTATATAATAATGGACAGTGCTGACTGGGCAGCATCCTATACATTACAAGAAATAATGATGCTATTACACACCAGTGCAAGTCTCATGGCAATGGGAAAAACCACTTTTTCCTAAGAGAAATGATGCACTTCTGGTAGCCACACCAGCGTGCTTCTAATCACCACCAGATGACAACTGCAACATGATCCTGGGCAATGGAAAACATATTACATATGGATAACAATTAATGATATTTAACTGGGATTATCTGTACTTCACCAGTTTGCCAACCAGTGCAGGCTCTGAGCTTACTCAACGTGTCTCATGTGTTTTGCAAGACTCCACGCTCTGCTGACTTGTTCTGTCATAAATCACAAAGCATTTGCTATCCATCAATAACCATTAACCAACCTGTTTTCTTCATGCCATAGAAGGGCTCAGGTATTTTCCTCACTCCACTCTCCACAAGTGCCATGCAATACTAAAAAGTCACAAGGATCCCGGAAAAGAAATAGTTCTAAATGCGCGTGTTGATCACAAAACACCAAATTAAGGATAAACATCACTTTAATGTCTATTTTATGGGCAACTCCCGCTCTGAACGACCTTGGAGTTGAGCAGTGCAGCAGTTAGCAATGACCAACCCCACAGCCCGGGGCATCCATGTGCAGAAACTGCATTTAGGGCTGTGCAAGTCACCCTGGTGACCCGATTTACTCGGCCCCCACCCTGGTGACGGTCTGTGGGAGACCCCACAGACATACCAGAGACATACCAGTGACTACCAGGCTGCAGAGCTCAGCACAGCCTTGATTTATGCTGCTGCTGCTGCTTGAAGTGGCTGGAACCACACAGAACTTCACTGCCTGCAAAGTGTTGCTGGTTTCAAGCAGGGAAGAGAAAAACGAGACCTGCATCTTGATGGAGACATTCCAGGAAAAAAAAAAGCACCCAAACCATTGAATACCTTTCTGTTTGGTCAAAATGGTGCTTTGGCACCTCATTCCTGTTTACACTGTTCATCCACCCTGCCCAAGCTTTTAGCTTAACTCTGTTCTTGCCAACTTTGAGCACAACTTCTGTCCCACCGTTCCAGATATCCAAGCCTGCACCACACCAAACCTCCCGTGCTCCCAGTCCCACCACCACTCTGCTAATGGGCTCAGCTTGTGTTCCCCCACTTCAGAGGAACTGGGAATTACTCCTGAATTACTCCATGGAGAGTTATTGCCTGAAAAGCTGCTCTGTTCAGGCTGAGGTCACCTCATCACCACGTTCCTCACCTTGGCACCCAGGAAGAACTGCTCCATTTTCAGCATCAGCCAGATTACTCAGGTGTGAGGCATTACAGTGCAACACGTATATACAGCTTATAATTTTCCAAGTGCTTTAAAATTAACAGCTATTTGACTCAAATCCTCTCAAACACATAATTAAGTTTAGGTTACGGGACAGGGAAGCAGAGAGAAATAAAATGCCTCACCCAAGGTCATGGGAAGTCAGGATTAGGATTGGGAGCCCATGGCCACCTGCTGCCAGGGAGCACTCCCTGACTTTCCACCGTGTGTCAAAAGCCAGAGTATTACTTTAATGAGATAAAAGTTGAGCCCTCCTGATGACCTTTCACCATTTTAATCCCATTTTCAGCATGGCTACAAATGTTTTTCACAGAAGGAAGGATCAGGATTGCTCCTCAGTTTTTCCACATTATGATCTATTTTTGTGCTGAGCTCTCAGCATCTCCCGCGTCAGCTCCCCCAGGAACATCCACGAGCAGGAGAAACGGACTGTGGAATGGAGAAAAACACTTCCCAGTCCTCCAAGGTGAAACACAGGGATTGTTGTTCAGCAACATCCATGCAGTACAGCCAATGTAATTACAGTGAGAGCAGGAGACAGACGTTTTACCAGTCACAGGGGGGACACGGTGGAATGAAGATTCAATGTTTACCTGCCTTCACATTCCGTGGACTCTGATAGCACATATCACTGCAGGAAAACACTGGCCTTGAAGTTAATATAATTAAGAATCAAGTAAATTAAATGGTTCAGGTACCTGCTTCTCCAGTTCAGAGCAGAGGAGTAGTCTTCCAACTGAGATTACATTTGACTGCAGAAACACCTTTGAAAATGTTCTGATTTCTGCTTCCAATTGTTTTTTTTTTAGAACTGGAGTCAATACAAAATTATTTGCCTTTGGCCTTTGTGCCATTTCTGTCCCGCAGCCTGCCCTTTTTTTAATCCTTCTCTCCATCAACATATTAATAACCCAAAGGTTAATGCCATGGGCTTCTGCTGTTCCACAGGCCGAATTAACATGGAATGTTCCACTTTAAATGTTCTTCCTCAATTTTAATCCTGTCAACTCTTAAGCAAAGAACAATAAAACCACATTTTCTTCTTCAATGTGTTTAAAATTCCAGGTTAGTAATTCACTCTCCCATGGTTTAAGTAGGTACTAACCTTCCTGCTGTAGAGCTCATTTATGTAATTTAAGCACTGATCACAGAGTCATCTCAGAAAGCATTTCAGTCATGTAAGACTAAAGCATGGAGACAGATGCAGCTTTGGCGTGATGTTTTTCAACAATGGATACCTTATTTGAATTGCAAGGGCAGGATAACAAGAAATAAAAGAAGAAAGCTATTCATATCACTCTGCAATGCTCAAGTCATACATCTCAGAAAGGCAAACTGTTGCCTGCAGACAAGTCTGTCCTCTCATGATGATCTGCTGCTCCACGCTTGTCCAGCAAATTAAATGCATTATTAAACCATCCCATACAATTTTACTGTGCCCTAGCACCTGTGGTTTAGCTGAAATACGGTTGATCAGCTTGGGTTTTCAGCTTATCCTCTGGCTGGAACTTTGGCAGACCCTGGATTCGGCACGACTGCACCTCCTCGGGCTCTGCCAAGATTTGCTGAGGATCCACAGGAGCACTGGTGACATCCAGCAAGAGCCAGGCAGGGCAGGCAGGTACTGGTGGGCTCATTCTTTCCTGGGGAACGTCCTGTTTCCAGTTTTAGCCAACTCTGAGTTTCTTAGCAAAACAAACCTGGGTCACAGGTGCATCTTGATTCCAGCAGGTTTACGACACTCGGTCCGGGACACCGAAATGCAGATGAATAGTGGCATTTCAGGTGACCTTTAGGTGTATTTAAAATAACTTCACTGTGCTGAAGGATTTGACAGCACCTGTGGGAGACCTGCCCCCTGCTCCAGAGACAAACAGAGCAACTGGGACGTCTGAAGACACCCAAAATGCCACTGGACATTGAACTGAACAGCCAGACTTTCACAACACATTTACAAGCTGGTGTTACCAGGCAGGTAATAGCAGCTTTTTTTTGTGCCATATTCAAAACTACTCCAATACCCAAGTACCTTTTAGGTGATTTTCAGCTACACAATGAACAGCTTCACACACTGGATTAATATGGGACTCCATGACATCATTGATCTGAATTTAGGCACAGCCAAGTCACACAAAATGGCATTAGCTTGGAGACACACCACACTCAGTTGATTCCCCGAGATAAAGCAGCACAGGCATGACGTGTTTTCTGACTTCTTTTGTCAACTCAGAGTAATGTTTCTAAGAACCTAATTAACTTGGTGCTTAAAATCCATTTTCCAAAAGCGGATAAGCCACTAAGAGCTCAAAGCTTAACTGAAAGCCCAGGGGACTCGTCGGATCATTTTCACCCTGCTCCAGCATTGATCCTGAGATTGATACCGAGACTGATTAAGACTGAGCTGGGAATGTCCTTTGGGAAATGATGACTGTACAGCTCAGAGGTAGGAGTGGTGTACACTTGACTCCTTTAAAGTACTTTTTCATTAAAAGGTTTCAGAGCACACATCTGCTTTACTGAAACGCCCTATTTTCCCCTGCCCTTTTTTTACTTTGATTAAGCAAATGAAACAGGTAAAAAACAACTTCCCTGCTGACCTGAGATCTTCTGATATCCTCATTAGCAGGAACCACACCGTTTTCATGGTGGCATGAGGAAAAGCAAACATGAGTGCTGAGAAGCAGGGCAGATAGAACAACCCTTACCTGTGCTGCTGGGCTATTTCATACAGAACCTACAGAGCCACAATCCCCACACACATCCTGCTGTGCACATTACTGCTCCTACCCTTAAACTTCCAGGCACGCCAATAGTAACAGAGCTTGATAACAAACACTGAACAGATGCACATAACTGAAATTACCTCACCAGGAAGGTCTGAATCAGCTTCTTGGGGGTAGAAATGACAGTGGGACTGGTCGTAGAAGGCTGGATTTTCAGAGATACAGGTGGCAAGAGACACACTGATCAGCACCTACTGTGATTCTGAAACTGCTCAAGCTGTTTAGAACTCCATAGTTGAGAGTGAAATGTCTAAAACTTCTGTTCAACCATCAGTTTAGGCAAAAGTCAGGATAAAGAATGGCTCTGTTATACTGTGACAAACTATTATGGCTTGATCTGCTGGATACACAGAGAATGAGCTGAACACTTTAGCTGTCAGCATTCTTCTGTGACCACAACACTGGATGCTCCTTTGGATAATCCTCAAAAACTCAGGAGAACACACCATTTTCCATCTCTTTTAGTGCTGTCCTACAGAAAGCCAGTGCTCTCTGCTACCTGGTCTTTATGCAACAGCAAACAAAGCAAACCAAGGCTTGGCCAGTCAGGGTTGTTCTGAATTAATTAGTCTGTTTGCAGAGTGTTAGTCATAGAGCCAACACCTTTACAGGTCAGCAACTCTCTGGGAAGGTTCACTTGTACTCCACCTAGCTTTAAGAAAAGACAAGGAGATGGCTGCAGAACAACAAATGTGGTTTTGATAATCTTGCACTAATTATATAGAAGCATCTGCTCAAATAAGGCCTTTTACTCATTTAGCAAACACAGACTAAAAGTAATTAAAACATGAACTTTTTTTTCTGAATCATTTTAATGGCCTGTTGGACTGTCTGGACTGCCTGACTACACTGCCTGTGGAATAGGTACAACATGCACCAGGAGGAAAAACCTAAAAGGCTTAGTGCAAAGATTTTGATCTGTGTAATCACTGTGGAAAGGGTAAGGAAGCAACTCACGTACTAATATTTGACATGGAGCAATGAGTAAGACACCAAAGAGAAATAAAAATTATATTACAAAGTATTAGGGAACAACAAATGCTTGTATTTGAAAAGCTACACCACCAGAGGTTCCAAAGAAAAAGCAGCAGTAAGCATCTAGATCTGAGCAATTCCTAATTTAAGACTACAGAGACCACTGACATTTGATCTGAACACTTGGTAAAGGTTGGCTGACTCTTTGTTTTAATTAGAAGATAGAAGACTAGAGATCTGGGGTGCAAGAAGCACAAAAGAAGAGGCACTGCTTTGGTAACTCAAAGACTAAAGTCATGACATAACTACTTGTCATCAATTTAAATCTGCAGATGAACTACTGGTAGGACATTCTTTTGAAGGGTGGTCACTGGAAGGGACTCTCCCATGGCAGGAATGTAACCCAATAGTAGAGACAACCTTATAGTTGAAGCATCTCCATTTAGTGCAAATTTTAGCATCTAACAAGTACTCTTAGAATCCACAAAAGGCCCTAGTAAGTCATGTAGTTGTTTTAGAAGAGAAGACACCCAGGGAATCTCTGCTGCACAATTAAGGAATTTCTTAAAGATTGCAAACATTTTATTTTCAGCCTTTCAGATTCACCCTGATCAATAACTGTCATCTCATCCTTCTTCCACATTTAACTCTTCCAAAAACATGTTAAAATGCAAATAGAAAAAGATCAGCTCTACTCAGTGTCTGGTGGTTCCAAGCTCTTAGCACAGCCACAAGAACTGAATTTCAAGTTCCCATTGTCCCAGCTCGGTGCTATTACAGTGGAAACAAGGTCGCATTCAGAAGGTAAATGAGACGAGATCTGATCAAAACCCTGCTCACAAAGTCTCATTGTGAATTTCAGCTGACTTTCTCTGCTCTTTATGGGCCTGTTCACATACAATTCCTCTCTGAATAACAGCAGGAGTAGTTAAAATCTCTTTACCCTGAGTGACTTGCCAGTGTCCACACAAAAGAGTTCCTCTGAGAGTTTCTTACGCTGTTTACTTGAGTTTCCTGAAGGTTTGTTCCATCTCAATCGAAAACTCAAGCCTGGATATGCCTGTCTTCAATAAAATGTTATACCCAGTACAAATGAAGAGGAAGCTGCACTGTGAGGGTGAAGTTTTGCTCAAGAGCCCAAGGCCCAGAGATAAATCTGCAAAGCACACCGAGGCAAGAACTGCTCTACGCACGAGTCCTTCACCGGCACGGCCAGTCCGGCCTTCACAAATACAGGAGTCAAGAAGCATCCAAGAGTCAAGAAGCATCCAAGGGGCTTCCCTGTTCCATAAGACTCTGGCACCAAGAGTCCACCTCTGAAAAGAGGGATACAATACCCCATGGAATGACCACGGTCTGCCAACACGGGTGCATTTCACAAGTGTCACGGCAATCCGGCCCCGGCTGCTTCGGATTTCTGGAGTGCCCAGCAACCTGGCATAACAAACACTGAGCCATCCAAAGCAAATGCTCAGAGAAACCCTATATCCCACATTTGCTGGAATGGTAAACTCAACACTGCTTTTTTTTTGGAACTGTTAATACCAGCAGGCCTGCCAAAAACTTTAGTCACCTACAAACTATACCCGTCGTCTAATCCCCACAAAAGAATGACTGAAGCTTTCAGGATGCAGCATTATCTCAAAACTAAGCTGGTGAAAGTTACAGAAAAAGAGAATTTTCCCTTTTAAAAATAAAATACCCCTGCTTGCTGCTTTAACCCAAATTTATAATTTCCACAGCCATCATAGTTCATTATTTAAAAAAAAAACCATATAATTTTTATATTCCTTAAGAGGGCCTTGGCTCTATGTACTTGTGACATTAGCACACCACAACTATTGGGATTTCTCTGTACTGTGATATTTCCTGATATTGTTTGTTCTGGAATATTTCCTGCCCATGCACCTGTAAAAATGAGATTAGATCAGGTATAACCATCTCATACCTCCAACACAATGAGTTTTAAGCCAAACTCTATTCTGGTGGTTTTTCAGATAAAAGCCTGAGAAAAAATATCCACAAATGTCAATCCTTCTCTGAACAGGGACAAACCCAGTGATGTTTCACAGAAATAAGGGATTTTCAGTTTGACCTGGTTACTGGTTGGTTCGATCTCCAAACTTACCAAGTTTGGAGTTTCCTTTGTTTTCCTACCTGCTAATTCTGAGGCTCCTGCTGACCAGAGAGTGGTTTTCCTCTGCTTTGGGGGACAATCCTTGAAGTTTACTAACACATTCCCACAGAAGGTGCTGATCAGGATAAGCAGTGGATTTGCTCTGAGGTAAAGGCACAAAACTAATTTGTCGACTCATATGGCTCTATTAGAAATATTCCTCAGATAAATGACCACTAGCTAGAGTAAGAATCCCAGTATTTTCCTTAATTCTAGCCTGCAGACAAGCAGATAATTCTCTTCAGAAAGCAGCTTCCCAGCTAATTTAGCCCAGAACTTCATCACTTGGCCCTTACCAGGTTAACAGCGGTGACAAAACAGCTGTGCTGCCATTTCTGGAAAACACAATTATAATGGACAGAATACCAGTGTTGAGTGTTTCGAGAAGTACAGGAAATTAAAAAGCAAACAACTCTCCCAAAAAACAAAACCACACTCCCAAAAGGCAGGGGCTGACTGAGCCAAAGCAACTTCTTCCCTCATGAATTCTCAAACCCTCCTGAACCAGTAAGAATGGGGAAAAGGGCTAAAAAAAATGGAAACATGAAAGGAGGTTCTTAAAATCTAGAGGCTTTATTTTTCTTTTTCCAAATTGTTTGCTTAACGCTTAACAACCAGTTTGCATTGCACTGGTGTTACGACTGAGTTTTGTTTACTGAAATGTGATGGCCACATAATAAACACAGTTTTATGGTCATTTCTAGCCTGCTTCTGTGAGGGGGTGGGGAGAGGACTGCGATTTAACTTCCACAGCTCAGCCAGAGCTTCAGCCCTGCCCAGCACAGCCAAGGGAGGTGATCAGCACCCTCCTGATACTGGGAACTGGGCTAAAATCATTAAAACTATCAGCACAGGATGAGACACATCAAGAAGAGAAATGAGACAGAAGGGGAGAGAAGAAAGCTCGTAACATAATGAGATGTTTATCTGTAAAACATTGCCCACTTCAAAGCAGGAAGAGCTTCAGCTCCTCGGTGAAAAAAAAAAAGGAGCTTTTAATTAAAAGATCAGTCAAAGATTTTCCACAGTCAAGCAGCCTCAAAGAAACTGTGCGTGGAGGAGGCTGAGAGTAATTTCTAACATGATTAGTCCATTCTTCAAACTCAACAAGGTTTTATGAAAGCAGCATTTCTCAAGATCCAGAAGATAATGATTGTGGAAACAGCCCCTCAAAGAGCACCATCCCTTCCCTTCTGATGCCTCCACCCTCATCAGCTCTTGTTCTGGAAAAGGCTGGAGAAATACTATCAGAGCTTTGAGCCTCCCACCTTGGGGCAAGATAGATTGTAAGCCTAGGACAGATGGATCATCACATGGATACCCAGATGGATCATCACATGGACACTCAGATGGATCATCACATGGACACTCAGATGGATCATCACATGGACACTCAGCTTGGGCTTCAGCAAAGTTACTGCCATGTACTTCAGCAGGTCTGCAAACATAACTTGAAATATTTCTACACGTTGCTTTACCCAGCTGAAAACACACTGTGTGGAGCACACAGCCTTCCAATAGCCAAAGGTTTAAAAAACTCTGGAGATTTAAATGAATGGCACCACTTTCTCGAACACCCTTTCCATACAAGGAATATTTGCAGATTGGGATGGACACAACAGCAGCACCTTTTCCCTTTCCAGCATCAGAATACCAGCACTAGGGCTGACATTACCTGCTCTGGGGAACAAGACTTAGACCCACTTCTCTTTGGTCATCTAATTTTTTAGGCTTTTCTTTTCTGAAAAAAAAACAACACCCAACCAGGATTCTGACAATTCACCCTTAAACAGGCAAAATACAACACTTTCTCTACAGGCTGCAATTTAGCAAGTATTTTACATTATTGCAGATAGACAACACCAGGGCTACTGCACTCTGGAGGAGCTTTCTTAGAACAGAGAATACCAGTCCCTGGAATGACTTGTGCTCATGGAAACTCAGCCTCATCCCCACTTACCAGCTGGTAATTGTGACTAATGGACCTTATTGCTGAGCTGGTTCTGTTTTGCACAAGCACAGGGAATTACCTCTGGTTTATTCCAGGAATCATGTGCATTTTTGTCTAGGAGAGTAAGCACTCAGTTATACTTTTGATGGTCTTTCTCTGCCCTGTCCTGCAGAGAACTCAGCTCCTGCCAACAAAGTTATCATTATCCACACCCTTGGAGAAACAACCCCAATAAAAATGATTATACAAGGCATCATTACTTGATATTATAAGGATTTCAACATCTCCAGTATAAATGCTGCAATTGCAAAATGCAGAACTTTAGGGTGTAAAAATACAAAAGGATATCCTCCAGATGCAGGGAAGAAACCACCTTTGCATTCTGCCTTGTTCAAACTAATTAAACCAGCTTTCTATCCTCAGCACAGGATGGGATTTCTCCAGCCAGTTGTATCATCCTGGTTTAGAAATGAGACAGACCATGGAAAGCAAATCAAAACACATTTACCATTCATCAAATCATCCTGAATATTGGTCGCCAACCCATGGAAAAGAAAGGTTAAGGATAAACCACAGCTCAGTACAGGAAGAAAGGGAAGTCAGCCAACATAAGTACAGCATGTCAAAGGACTAACTGCAGCCTGCCCCTAAGGCCCTTTCCATATTTCATACATTAATAAAAATGACTTCATTGAAGTTGCTGGTGAAATTCTTCCTTGCTTGAGTAGCAATGATTTTAACACTTTGCACCAAAGCATCCATCAGGACAAGATTATGAGAGGAACATAAGTCTGCTCATGGGATATGGACACATTTACTTAATCCCTAATAGTTTTCCTACGCAACTGAACAAATTCCAATCAAGATACAAAACCTACAGAGCTGCTAATAGATGGAAAAATGTATGTCCCTGTTTCAGCCAACACATCCCCTACGTGTGCTCAGAACCAGCCCCTGCAAACTCACGTTATCCTTCCACTTTCCCAAGGGTATATTTTTCCAGTGATGAATACCAAATTTTCCAGCAACAGCTTCACATTTAAATTTTGCTGTTGATAAAAACATTGAGCTTGTTGGTTGTGTGCTCCACAGCCTGATTAAAAGGGCAGAAAACTGCAGCCCTGATGGAATTTGTGGCCTGAGAGAACTGACTGATGACCACAGATCACACAAGGACAGAGTGCTCTGCCTCGGAACACGCAATCCATATCTGTCGATGCCTGTGGAAAAACATTGCTGCTCCACGAAATATAATGGATGGAACATTCCCAAAGAGATCTGTGAACACATGTCTACTTTGGATTGCAGTAAGAAAAAAGCTGATGTGTGGAAAATCTAACAGTGTCTATTATCATCAGAGATCCTCAGTCTTGTATCATCTTTAATCACTGTTCAAATTGCTTGGAGATACAGCATGGGAAAGTTTCAGAAAATAATGAAAATATCAAATATTGTCAGTCTGTAAGAATCAGAGAAATATCAAATTAAGTCCTACACAAGCCAAGGAAATCAGAGAAGTACTCTGCTTTGGTTTTACAATTCTATGTTGTTTTGAGAGCTACATTCCCTGTGGAAATCAAGAGGTTTTATGAAGAGTAAATTAGCAAAATAAGGGAGGAATTGAAAAGAGGAAAGAAAAATAAGAGAAATTACTTTGCTGAAATACTAGTAGCTCCAAAACACAGGACTGCTTCCAAATAAACTCCTCAGCACCTCCAGGGCTCTGGCAGGTTTCAGTGGGAACACAGAGGGGTAATACTTGCTTAAATTTCTTTGGCCAGCTTTACAGCTTTAAGACCTTGAGAAGCCAAATATTACCCAAACAAAAAGAAGCAAGCTTTCCTTTTCCTCCAAAGCCAGCATTATTCCCTGCTCCTTTCACCCCTTCTCCTCTTTTGAGTCATTTAATACTGTGTCAGAACCAACAGAATCACAGCCATTCCCTGGCTGTTTCCTTGTCACTCTGCCACTCTCAAGCCAATTGTAGCATATTAACTAAACTAGTGAAACAGTCAGCAAGAAAATGACTTTTAGATTTACTATCACGTTAAATCTACTATTGATAGATCTTAGAACTCCACCAGCACTGGGGCAAAAGCACCATCTGCAGAGATCTAACCATAGGACAAGCTCCTCCTGACAGCTCATTCAGCAGGATTCCCAGAAGCTCCCTGCCCTCGTCCAAAAATGGCTTTAATTTTCATCAGCAAAAAAATCTAACACAAAACAAAATGCATAAACCACATCCTGCTGCTTGCCATGCCCTGAAAGTTCTTCTTGTGAAAGCCCATGGAGAAAGCACTCCCACTCAGCACATCCTCCCAGCCAATGCTGAAAACTTCTGGGAAGACCCTTTAGTGTCGGAAAATTTACTGAGGATCTCTTCCACTAATTTAGCATTCATTGGCCTTTCAGTTTGGAATCAGGGGAACTTAGATTATCAGATAAGTCTGCCTCAAACAGATAATTTCAGAGGCAGCAAGTTATTCATACTCATGACTAAATTCCTCTAAGAGGCCATTCCAAACTGTGACATAGTCTCTGGCTGTTCCCCTTTCCCTGGCCTGGGAGCAGAGGAGACGCTGCCACTGACATCTGTTTGTCGGTACTCCTGGGGTGATTTATCAACGTCAGCCCGCTCAAGCCACCTCACAAGACTAACCAACAGAGCTGGCCCTAACTGGCCTTGGAAGAGAAGCTTAAGTCAAGTAAAAATTACCCTCTGGGGGAAAATAAACTTCTTCAATACCAGTTTAATCAGCAGTGTGTTACTACTCTGAAAAATGAGAGCATTTGTAAACCCCCCCCATGAAAGAATGACTTGTGGGAGGGAGAGGTGACTAAGGAATTAAACTATCCACTGGAGAGCAAATTGTGGTTTGTTGGCTCCACTGGGAACAAAAGGTCTGTGGCTCAGTGCCCGAGCTCCAAGAGGACATGACTTGCTGTCGGTATTTCCATGAAAGCTGTTATGTGATTCATTAGCTTTGCTGGCCCCTCTCCCCTCCCTCCCTTCCCCCCACACCATCATTAAACTCATCTGGTCTCTCGAGCTCTTGCTTGGCAGAAATGGTGTTCTGACACACAACAGAGTTAAAATGAACAGCTCCCATGTTTGGGAGAAAGAAAGGGAGAGAAACAGATGAGGGAGACCAGAGAGAGCACTTGGGAAACATCTGACCACCCCAAAAGCAAAGAACAGAAACCACAAGAAATGATACATTTCTACAATGCCCTTTATCTTGAAAGTCTCCCATGTTGTACAAACTATATATCCTGCACTGAAGAATCCCCTCAAGCCCCCGGGCCAGGACAAAGCAGGCATAAGAAAGCAGATCAATACTGGCTCAGGGTATGCACTGACACTTGATATCCTCATCCAAGCCATGTAAGCATGTTTTACAAATAAACACAGTCCCAAAAAAAGTCTAACCCTTGGATAACCCCACCCGCCACCTTGTTCCAACTAGAGAAGTTCACATTTCCCATTCAACGCACTCTTTCAAGAAGGTTTTTGTGTGTGGAGTCATTTTTTTCTCCACCTCTTCCCAAATATATTAATCATCACATCACCTGCAGATGTTTAGGAGGATAAACAAACCCCACCATCACCGTGTCAACCAGCGTCAAAGAATGTTAGAGCTCCTGTTCAGAAATACCAGGAGGCCTCACTGTTTCCAAGGCAAACTGTGTTTGAAAGGCTTTCTCCCAACAAACACGGTGCACTGGAGAACACTGGATTCTTCTGTGTGACTCCCAGGAAATGTTCCAGCTATTCCACAGGTGCTCTGGCCTCTGTGTTTATATACTAGTGATTCCTTCAGCTTGGGGTAGCCAGTTTCAAAAGCAGAAAACTGCTTTACTGACAAACTGCAGCAACAATCACTATTGTTTTACATCTCCTCCTGTACTACTTTATAGGCGTTTTCAGCCTAAAACCTCCCCAGGCTTTAGAAAAATGAATATTCAGAGCAGTCAAGGAAATAGCCAAGGAAAGCCAACTGCTTGCAAAGAGAGTTTTGGCAAAGAAGTAATGCAAACTTGGGTCACACCCCACCCAAGTTCTTACAAATGACTGTGAGAGAGGTTTAAAATAAGTTTTAAATCAGAAGCCAGGAAAAGCCTATGGAATCTAACATTACTACAGGCAATCCCCTCAAATCCTCGTTAGCCACTCTTACGCTCTTAGCAAGATGGAGATTAATTTGGGATTATATTGAGCTGTTACAGAGGCTTGAAAGTTTTCTGTTCAAAACATTCCCATCAGACACCAGCAGTGGATTACTTTTCCCTTCCTCAGGTAGTCCCATTTTTTTTCTGATTCCCTTGTATTAACATGTTAACTCCCAACTGCTCAGCTTGGGGGGCAATAACTTCCTTCCTGTTCCTTGACAGCACTGACCAGCCCACCCAGAACTTGCACTTAACAGGAAAACCTGTTAAAGTACATAATACTCTCCTAAGTCTATGAAAATAAGTATTTTACTGGAGGTTATAACCTGTATCATAACAGGATCAGATTTTTCAAGAATTCAATGTCCACTGACACAAAGAGGAGGAACAAGTGTTTCACAAATCTGTTCCCAGCACTCCAGGATGGTTAAGTTTGGTACGAAGGACTTAAGAGATGAGCCATGAAGTTTCTTGAAAAGGTAAATAAACAAGATTACCGTGAATATCACGCTCAGGGAAACGGGTCACAGCTTGGGTTTCTGTAGTTAAAGCCTCAATAAAGAGGCCCATTCCTGGGGTTTGTTTTGGTTATTCTAAAAGCCTAAATTCAAAGAATAAGACAGTTATTCAAAGTGCAGGTATTCCTGAATGAGAGCCGAATCAGATCCGTCCAAGCAGAAACAAAACTCAGAGACACCTCCAGGTATTACATTCTAAATGTGAGAAGCAAGTTTTCACATCCTACCTGTCAAAAATCCAACATCTGCTTTCAGATGCCTTTGTGTTATCCTGAGTTCCAAAGCCAGAGCTCTCGCACACAAGGAGTACATTGTCAGGAATTTTTTGTCAGCAGAAACGTTCCTGAAACTTTTTTCACCATTGAACACAGTTTTGAGCATTTAATTCAATACAAACCACTGGTTTTCAATCCTATTCATACTTACAAACTGTGAGGACATATTAAAACAAAGCATAGTACAGCCTACACTTAAAAACTGAGAATAGTTTTAAAACTGCTTAAGTGCCGCAGTAGTATAACTGTTCTGTTGCCCTTTCAGTAACAAAAATAAAATAAATCACAGGAGAAGAGAAAACAAAGGATGAAAGAGATTTTCCAAACCCACAGGGGGTCTCCATGCTCATTTATCATCTCTGTTAATAGTAATAAGCTGTTCAAATCCCACCTCTGCAAAATCAGAGTCGGTTTTCTCTGACTGACCAGAAGTTAGCAGCGTCCCTCCCCGTGCCATTATCCAGCTCTCCCTTAGTTTACTGTCAATATTATCCCTCCTAAATGACAGAAACACATTTAGCTCCAGCAAAACTTGTGTAGCTGGCCAGTTTGGGGGGGGCTGGGGATGTAGGCAGCCATACTTTCCAGCCTGAAGTTTAACTTTCCCTTAGGGCAGCATTTCTTCTGGTGACTGGATACTGGCAGCTTTTGTGTTCTTCATTAGCCTGCTGATTAACATAGTGCCAGAGAGTTCTCACTACACCTCGCTGCTGTTCCAGCACTGCTGGCAGATCTATTGTGAGAGATCCCCGAGCAGCAATGCAGCCTTGTCTGCTTTCCCTAACAGTACTACAGATCAGGTACACTTGTATTTGCTTTTAAAACAATACCTACATATCTAAACAGAAGTTATTAAAAAAAAACCCTTATCAAGCAATGACAACTTAAATGGAATTTTGTGAATGAAATTCCCATGGCAACAGCAAGAAACAGAGTGCCAGGAAATACAACCGACTGCGGGTTTTATGTGCTTTAGAGGGTTCTAAATTCGAACAGAAACTAAGAAACAAGCAGCAGAGATCAGTGGGCCTACTGGGTTTTCCCACTCATTCTGCATTTGAGAAACAAGCAAAATAAATCAGCAGGCAACGAAAGCAGCTCCACAGCATCAGGAACAAATTACCAGCCGTGCTGTGCACAGTGCAGACATTTGGCACAAGGGGAACGAGATCTACCTGATACCAGCTCTTAGCTTTCTATGAAATCTGCTCCTGATTAACATGCAGAGCACCACACTTCTGAAAGGACAATGGTGGGGAGACCTTCCACAAAGGCATCCCTTTAAATTCTAAGGCCTGGAAAATTTCAGGCCTCAGGCCACGAACAATGGGTGAAGGCTAACAACAGCCAGGCTGCAGATCCTGACAAGTTGCAGGCACATCACTACATCAGCTTTGTAACTTTTTAGCCGCATCACGCAGGCTGTGTAAAATAATCTGTCAGCGAGCGGGGTCCCTCCCTTGCGGGCGTTCTGCTGCGAAGGATCCCTTTCGGGAACAGCTTCCCTGAGCGCGGTGCTGCGGTCGCAGGTACGGGAGCAGCAATAAAGCGCATTTACGAGGCACAAGGCAAACACAGCAGCGGTGTTCCCGGCAGGCTGGAAGCACTCGCCGCGACATCAGCCCCGTGCCGGCTCAGCGGGACGCCGCGGTCCAGCCCCCCGAGAACAAAACCCCATCCCCGCCGCCCCTACAGACCTTGCTCGTGCTCCTCCGCTCGCCCCGGCTGGTTGCCCATCTCCGCCGGCCGCCGGGCTCCTCCCGAGCCGCTCTATGGCCCCGGCTGGGCGCTCATGCCCGGGCTGGGCGCGGACCTGCCCCTGCCCCGCGCTCCGGCCAACTCCGGCGGGCACAGCCGGCAGCGCCTGCCTAGATCCTGGCGGCAGAGCCGCGCTGCGGCTCCCGCCGAGGCAGCTGTGGCTCTCCCTCCTCCCTCATTCCAATATTGCGCTCCGCGGGCCGGGCTGGGCAGGGAATGAGCCGAGCGGGGCAGCGCCGGGGACACCCCGCGGCCAACGCCAGAACTGCAGCGGCTCCGAGCGGGTCGGGCGGCACCCGCGCCTCTGGAGCCGGGATCGGCGCGGGATCCGAGCTCCACCGCCGCCCAGGGCATCGCTCGGAACCTCGAGCAAGGCAGACCCTCCGCGAACACCTGAGCGGCCGAAGACAACGTTAATTTTTTCCCGAGTTCGCAACACCCGAAGCGTGCTCGGAGCAGGCAGACGCTGCCCGCAGATGTGACTACACTGCTGAGCACAGCAATGACATGTCTGGGCAAGGGTGGCTCTTCACCCTCACAAGAACCAGGGGACCAAGTTTCAGAAACGCTCAGCATCTTATGAAAACACAGATACCTATGACACTGAAATGGAGATTGAACTCCTCAGAAAACCTGATCGTGACTGTGAGCACAAGCCCTTCGTGACAAGTCCCATCCATCAGATGTGCTCCGATGTCCTCCGGGGCTATTCCTGGGTCAGCCGAGCATCCCCAGTGGCTCTCAGCCTCCACTGCTGCTGAGAACAGTCAGCACATTGCAAGTTCACATCCATATTATGAAAGAGAAAGCCATATACAGGATACACAGAATATTAATAAAACCTAGCTCTCTTTATCAAAGCAAGAATGTGGTGTTTTATGCCTAAAAGACTACTACAGTTATTTCCAAATTTCTCCTTATTCCAGTTCCTTTCAAGCACTAAAAAAAAAAAAAAAACAAAAACACAAAAAACCAAAAAACAAACAAAAAAAAAACACCAAAAACCAAACAAACAAACAAAAAACCAACAACCAAACCTGACAGACACTCTAAGCACCAATATGATCTACATACCATAATCTTTACCATCAGTACTTTTGTCTGTGACTGGTACTGCAAGAGCAGCTGCACGAGACAGGCCTACCCAGAGCTCGGCCAACAGCCCATCTTTCAAAGAAATCAAGATACTCCTCAATAATGGGAGTCCTGACATACATTGGAAACAAGGATACTGAATGACTCCAGTGATCAGTTTCCATTATGTAGATAATTAACAATCATCTTAAGTCTTGGTTTCACCACCAGGTTTAAAAACGAATTCAGAAATAACAGACAAATGTGTTTCCCAGGTTCAAACCAGATGAATTCTGTGTGGTTTATTTTCAGGCTAGCTAATTGTGAATCCATTGTTTCAAATAAAACACCTGGAGCTCCTTCATTATGATAGAATCTTGCTAATGTTTCAGTGTAACAGGGTGTATTAGTTGTCAGTCACGGGTTTTCCATTGTTCTTCCTCTGACACTTTATGGATGAAGTGAAAAGTTTTCACACAGCTGTCTATTTGGATGACATTAAACAACTCCTGTCTACTTCTGTCTAATGACATGCCAAGTACAAAACATTTTGTTTAATGAATAAGCCATCTAAGTTCTATAAAAAGGGATCAGTGATAGCACATTCTTTTTGTAAGAAGTCATCTTACAACCTCTCAGGTCTTGTATCTTATTAGGATGGGCACTTGCCCTTTCAAAGGTACAAACATCCTCCAGCTGCTGTTGCAATGTCTTTTCTTCTGTGACAGACTAAAGAGTGATTTCTGCTTTTCTTCAGCAGGGCTCACCCAAGGGGTTACATTAGGTGAGAGTGCCTGTTGGGTTGATAAACTCTGAAGCTGAGCATTTATTATTTCATCACCCGCTTTCTGTAACCACAAAAAGGAATGGTGTACCAGGGTCCCAGTGCAGCACGGGTGCAAGCCTGGAGTAATTAGAAAATGTAATCACTGAGTCAGAGCAAACACACCTGAAATCTGAGCGCTGTAGAAGAGTCAGGGCTGCAAGAACCAATCTGTTATTTTTGTCAGTGGCAGGAAACGAAGAACATTCTAACGCCATGACAAGGAGAATGATGTCAGGCAAAAGACTTCTAGCCCAGGTCCACAGTGAAAGGTAAGGCATGAATTTTAAAATATGGCTACAGCCTGGACAAGAGTCATGGATAAGAGATTACTGTTCATGGAGCTTGCAGATCAAATGGGGGGGGGGAGAAAAAGGAGTAACAACAAGCATGACTTCCAGAATGGTGATTAGGTAATAAACTACAACAGACATGTGGCTAAATCTTTAGGCAACTATTGGTTATCTGAACATTTGATATTACTTTCCCTTCCTATTCAGTAAGAAAGGTATAAAAATGAACTAATGAATTTCATCTCTATTAAGCAGATTAGCTGAGATCTAAACAAGTTACTCAAACTCTACTTCTTCCACTAATGCTAAAGATTTTATGAGCACCAAGTACATAAGTAGCAGGGAAAATAAGTCTACAGAATGTGTATATCATGCACAGTAGTGGACCCCAAAGGGTTTAGGAATATAACACCCAAGTAAAAACCCAGAGGAGCAAAAGCTTTTTTTTTACCACGCTAAAACCAATTTTTTTTTGTTGTGAGGATACTTGGTGAGGTAACAGTTCATGGCACAGATCTACAGCCTTCCAGGAACCCATCTGAGATGGAGCTGTCAATCCCTCCCCTCCTACTTTACACTATTAAGATCTAATGTAAGCCAAAAGCCGATAAAAAAACCTCAACCACCACAAAACAGTGTGTGTGTGGGGGAAAATAATACAAGGAATGCCAAGCCCTCCCCTGATATGCAATACTTGTCAGACCAGGCCAGCTCTGCGTTCCTTTCC